>APFE031385775.1:104713-117735 GCA_000404065.3 Pinus taeda
GAAAGTGAAGGAGGAGCTCATCTGGATCAGCAAGGCTGGATTGCTACAACAAGCGTTGGACCTAAGGTAAGATCGAAAACATTTGAATTCTCGTAGAATACTGTGTGTTTAGAGAAGGATAGCTCTTGTTTGGTTTGTTTGTCACTAGAGAGTCTTAGACTCCTAGGGAGGTTAGATTTGTCCGCAAATATAACTCTTTCTGCATGACAGATGGCTTCAACCTGCCCATTAGCCTGAGGATAATACGGAGATGAATTCTCCTGCCAGAAACCCAACTTGAGAGCTAATTCAGACATCATTTTATTTTGGAAATGACTACCATGGTCATGAAAATCTCTTTAGGAATACCGAACCGAGAAATAACTTGATTGAAGAGAAACAAGGTTGTTGTTTCACCATCATTCTTGAAAGTAGGCATAGACTCAACCCACTTAGTAAAGTAGTCTACGACTACAATGATATACTTGTGATTTCCTGCCAAAGGTAGATTATAAGTAGTAAAATCAATGCTCCACTTCGTGATAAGGCTGATGGTGATCACAGGCAAAAGCGAAGCTGGATGTGCGTGCATTTTCCAAGTATAAAGCTGACAGGGATGGCATCTCTTGACCGCTTCAATACAATCTTTGAAGATCGACGGCCAAAATTATCCCACACACAAAAAAATTTGGGCTGTTGCAAGCCCAGATAAATGACCACCATAAGCTCCACTATGGCAATCATTAAGCATAGACTCAACTTCTTCTAAGTTTAAACAACGTCTAAGGATTGAATCAATCTTGTGACTATACAAAGTGTCACCTATAATAATATAGCTTTTAGCGAGGTGATGTAATTTTATACATTCATCCTTGGAAAAAGAGAGCGGAAACTTCGAAGTCTAGAGATATATAATAATATCCCCATACCAAGGATCTTGCGAGGAAATAAGAAATAGATGTTCATCAAGAAAAGTTTCCTCATAAATGATTTCTTCCTCACAAGGAAACTATGAGATCAACTCTCCAAATACTAAATATTTCTTAGATTTAGCCGACATGAATTGGAGGTCGAATTCTTGTGAAATGACAATCCGTTTATTATATTTTCCCCCAATCACTTGCCTGCTGAGAACAAACTGAAATGGATTGACGACTGCTAAGACAAATTTTTTTTGAAGCAAAATAAATTGTCTAAGTCACTAGACAACATGGACAGCTGCCAAAGCTAATTTCTCAATGGGAGAATAGCGCAGTTCAGGACCTATTAGGCCTCGGCTCAGATAGTAGATTATGTGCTCACATAAGGCATCATCCTCCTGAACTAGAACCATACCAAAGGTTGATTCTTCTGTAGTGAGATATAAAAGGAAGTCTCTGCTATAATTAGGTGGACTCAACAAAGGAGCAGAGGTTAATTATTTTTTTAAAGCATCAAAGGAGCGTTGCATGAAATCATCCCATACAAATGGGACCCCTTTCTTAAGCAATCTCATAAATCGTTTTGTGATCTCGGCATAATTGGCTATAAATCTCCTCAAGAAATTTTCTTTTGCTCGGAGACTCTGAAGTTGATGTATAAAGGATGGGGGAGGAAACTGAAGTATTGATTCAAACTTGAAGGGATCTACACGATTCCCCTCATTCGACATGATGAATCCCAACAACCAACTGGATGCGACGATGAAAACACACTTATTTGGATTCAACCGGATTTTATAAAAACGAAATCGTTCAAAAATCAATCGAAGATGTTTAAGATGAACTATTCTCTTTTGAGAATGAGCAGCTAAATCAACCAAATAAGCTTTAATAATGTGCTTGATATCATGAAAAGCATATGACATGGCCCGCTAAAAAGTAGCTCCAGCATTTTTAAGGCCAAAAGGCATCTATTTATATGCAAATGTACTCCATGGGAAAATACAAGTTGTCTTATGTCGATCTTCTAGATGGATAGTAATTTGATTATAACCAAAAAATCTGTCCTTAAACGAGAAAATTTCATTACCCACACATTCATCGATAATCTGATAAATAAAGGGCGTGGGGTAATTATCGTTAGGACAAGCCTTATTTAGGTCCCTAAATTCAATGCATACAAGGATCATTCCTTGCTTTTTTTCTATGGGGACTGGATTAGAGACCTACTTAGTTAAAGGAATAGGGTATATGAAACCCGCCTTAAGCAACCTCAACCTCAGCCTTGATATCTACTACTTTTCTAGGGTTTACCGGTCAAAGTTTTTGACAAATAGGTTTTGCATTTTCATATGTCTTGATATGATGCTGGACTATACATGGATCTATCCCAAGCATTTCCTCATAAGACTAAGAGAACACATCTCAATTTTTTTTAAAGAGATCGATATAAGTTTGAATTTCTTCAGGGGAACAATTAGCTCCAATGAATACATTTTCAATAATGTTGGGATTCATAGAGATGTTCACTGGTACAATTTGTGAAATAACAAACATGTTACCTTTGGCAGAAAACTGTTCTGGAGGCAAAAGATTTAAAACTGCATGAACATCACTAATAGATGAAGCACTGGACAAATTTGATTCTACTTCTCGCAAATGAGGGAGAAAATATGATCGATGATGCAAATTATTCCATGGTATTTCAACTCCTTCCATTGCTTTTAGAATTGTTTCTTCAGATGGAAAGATAGTATCTAAGCAATCTAGAGCAGAAGTGGAGTCTAAATTCCAGGCCGGAGCCACATCCCCATCCAACTCCTCTGGTGAAAAGGAGTAGGATCGGAGTCTGTAGTGTTGATAATAGACTGATAAGCAATTCCAACTGTAGACATACGAGATTCCATTCCACCAACCCACCCCTCATCTAATGTGGTGGTAGAAGAGGGTAAGGGCCAAGGATCTGAAAAATAATGAGTTCTAAAGAACTCTCTTCGAGAAGGTGCCTTGGAAGATGAAATAACATTAATTCTATCTGTAGGAGCAGGAAGATCAAAGGTACCCATTAAGGAAGAGTACATTCCAACTCCTAAAATCTCTATAGCCTTCTTGGGATTGTTCACTAACGGAACAATAGATTTAGAAGATGCATGGGAGTCACCCGGAGAATAATCCATCTGATCAACCGTTACAATTCTCCCTTCATGCGGAAAACAAAGGATACAAAATAACGACGATACAATAACATCCATCTCGTAAATCCACTTTCTACCTAAAAGGAGATTATAATCCAGATTTGCATCCACTATCTCTACTTCAATATTTACAACTTGTTGAAGCCCCGAAAATTGGGTCTACAACAAGGGGGATACCCACCCGGTCTGGACCTTGGTTAGCAGCTCATTTTCCGTTTGGTGTAGTGGGTCCGACTGGGGATATGGAACCAGTTTCCCAATTTATGTGTGTGTAAAAAGAGAATTGATATTTCCCTTCTAAAAGTTCCTAAGTGAGATGCTCCAATTCTAATCTAATCTAATAACATGCAAATTTTATTCTAATAAACAGAAACATCTAATTCTACACTAACCCGGGGTGTAATCCTTCTGTTATGCGTTCTAAAATGATTTCAAATAACAATTGGTAATAAAGATCATTCAACTGCTATGAGAAAAGAATTCAATAAATATGAACCACTTCGTATAAAAAGTTAGACGAAATAGTTGCGAAAAACATATCGCATAATAAGCTATTCATACATTAAGCATAAATAAATAGCTATCACCGTACAAAAGTGCCAAATGATAACTCAAGCATTCACACATCAATATATAAACAACTGAACTTAAATATCACTTTTAACACAAAAGGCAGAAATAGTTAAGAGATAGAAGTACCATTTATAAGTAGTCCTACTCATGAGCTTCAAGTGATAATGATTTATCTCTTCTTAATCCAACATCCACTAAGAGTATAGAAGTGCAACATCAGTAGCAGATATTAAATGCAGATATCAATAAATCCCGTTCCATTCATTCATCAAAACCTTCTCAGAGGGTACAAAAATGCATGTTCTGGGGATGAGTTTTTGACAAATTTCAGGACCCTTCTCTAAATGCATGAGAAGGGTTTAAATACTACTTAACTAAACCTAAAAATAACGTATTACAAAAATGTAGGATGCGGTTTAAATGACCGTCCTTACTTTGAGCAAAAATCGAACAAAATTAAAACTAAAAATACTAAAATTACTAACTAACTGTGTATCTGATCCTTGAAATCACACTTGTTCAGCATCTATTTGAGCAGAGTCGACTGGCCGACTTTCGATTTCAGTTATGTTGAAAAAACAGAATTGGTAAGAGCTAGCGCCATCTTCTCAGCAGAATTGATGATACACTCGAGAGTCATGCACTGGCTATGTGGTTTTACCAGGTACATCCAGTAAGAATCCCAATTTAACTTGGTTAACCTTTGGATTGATTCTTCCTTTTCTTGAGCTTTCTGTTTCCAGTCTGCCTGTAGTTGTTGTGCCTTAGGTAAATACCCTGGAGTGGTCTTTGAGATCAGTTTTGCTCTATGTAAATTTTCATTTATACAATCAATGACGCTGTTTGCTGTCGTGGACGCTTCTTCTGCTACTTTTTCTGCTTCTTTGAGTTGTGCATCCCATTTATTAAAGAGAATTTCTTTGTGATTGCCATTGATCCTTGGTGTGCCTGCTCTTTTTACCTCCTCTGTTTCTTGCCAAGTTAAATACTCAGTAACTCGTTTATCAATTAAATCATAATCATTTTGGAAATCTACGACTTGATTAGTGATTTTATCGCTTATTTCACAGTAAGAGTTCCATTGCGATATTCTTTGGCATAATGCTTCTTGTTGCTACAGTAGTTGATCATTCAAGGAAATGGATTCTATGATGAATTCTGTAATTTTAGGGTCATCCTTGTGTATCTCCTGCATATCGTACAACTTTTTTCTTTCTCTTCCAAAATATTATGGTATCTTATCTGCATTCATTGGAAGCCCTGTTGTAGTTTTTCAAGCTGTTTCTGCGCTTCGTTGTTGGCATTGGCTTGTTGCAACTGTTGTTGCAAAACTTGTGTCTAGTCTTCCCTTTCTTTTAGTAGTTGCTGTACCTCAGATGCTTTGTCGATGGTTGCAGAGGCATTTGCTCCTGCGATCTGCGATAATTTGGTGAGGTTCTCAGTGGGATCGGTAGTAGGATCTTGCCATAGGACGTATAATTGTTCTACCTCATTAGAGAGCACGTTTTCCAATTTCCTTTTATTCCTTTGTCTCCTTACTACTGCCTTGTGTTGCGGACTATAGAATACATCGAGAGGAGGAATTTATTCTATCTTGAGGATGAGTTTAGAGGATGGGGTGATGGGAATATATTCCATCTCTGGGACATTGCTAATTGTTCCTGTGATTATATCTTCTGTTACCTGTACATCACTTGCAGGTGTCTTTGTACTTGGTCCCTCTAGATTGATCAATTCATTGAAGGTCTCCCATTCTTTATCTAGTTCAGTTCTGTTTGTTGACGGCTGAACGATGAGAGGGGGAGGATCTGTTTGTGGAGAGGTAAAAGCCTGTTGCTGTGGGAGCTCTTTTGATTGGGTGGTATCCTTTATTGACCCCTCGCTTTTACCATGGTCACTTTCTGATCTTTTGGAATGTTCAGATGTTTCTTTTCCAGACTTAGATTTAGACCTGTCTGTGCTTGAACTTCTACTAAGACTTGGTACTCGAATTTGGTTCCCTTTCGCGTTCCAAGCGTAGTTTTTCTAAGGGGATACTAGCTAATCTCCTTTCCCTGTATATCTTAAACTCTTGAAATTATATTGGAGAGAATCTCATTTGCACCGAAAGCAGAATTTCTTCAAGTGTGATTTTCTGTTGGAATATGTCATCAAAAAGATCATCTTTTCCAGAAAACACCTTTATCTTGAGTGTAGTAGTAAAATTCTTAGCAATATCATGAGGGTTGAACGGTCTTGCTGAAAATTTGAATAATTGTAAACATGTTATGTTGTTTACTTCTGTGAATGCATGGCCTACATCAAATAGTGAAAAGGCCCCACAGGCTATAGGAAATTGTGGCCAAATAACCTTCTTTTTATCTTTCAAATCTTTAGTTAAACCTCCTTCTCTGCAGGTTTGATAAGCAATTTCTCATGCCATGAGTTTATCAAGGACATACAAAGGTAAGACGTGAGGGGAAGCAAAACTTCCGAATACCCTGATATATGTAAATTGTTCTTCCCCAAACCATCTCGCGATGGGGAGTATGTTTACTTCTGCTTCAGGAGAACATCTTGGAGCATTCTTATCATACAAAATTCTATACAAGGGCAATATGATTCCATGACAAATCTTGTAGAAGTGCGGAGTGAACTTAGAGTCCCACAATTCTTTATGATAGATATGAATGGGTAAGGGGTCCTGAGTCGTCCATTTCCAACCCATCACAGGAAACTGAGAAACATAACATATCACATCCATCACATAAGTAGATAAGTAAAAGGGGGGATAAATTATCTGAGAAACAGTTCTTTTAGACCGGTAGTTTACAATGGCCGTGACTAGGTTATCAAACAATGTTTTAGCCCAATCCACAATAGTAGCATCCGTGGCGGCATCCAATAATGGTAGCCATTCAGATGAAAATTTTCTAATTTCTAGCATTCCAAAAAGTCTACAGAGCATGGTAGCGGCAAAGCAATATGGGGAGGTGAGAGAACTAGTACTATACATACCATGTTTATCCTTCTTTAGCGGTTCATCCCTCCTCGACCAATCTTTGGTGGTTTCTGCCAGGTCTTGATTTTCTTTTGCAAATTTCTCCATGAACTGTTTGTTATAAGTGGCCTGTGGCTCTAGTAAATGATACATGAGCCTTAAATCTTGTGCAGAAAATGAGCCAATGAGTCCCTGTCCTTGAGTTTTAGATTGTCTATTTCTGTTGTCAACACTGTCCAATATCCATTTAACCATGTCTGTATATGGAAGAATTTTGGGCCTCACCACTATCCTGTGTAAGAATGAACAAGCTAGCTCTGTAAGGGATGCTTCAGAGGAACTATGTGAGCCTGCAATAGCCTCGACCTCCATTACTCTGGGATTCTCTTCCTCAAGTAGATTGTACACGCCTTCCCAGGTAGCAATACCAGCATCTCGGTTTCAGGCAGTGTCTGTATACAAGGGCACCATTTCCTTCTCTTCAAAGCTCGGGACTTTGCCTTTCTTTCCCATAGTATCCTCCGTACTGCTTTGTATCATTCTCTGTTCTTCGTTCCTGTAATTTACAAGTGAAGTGAGAATAATGATAAGGAAAGGTGATGGGAAAGCTTTAAATGCTGAAGACATATAAAATACACCACCTTACGTGAAATGATTTTTTGATAAGCATGAAACCCTTTTCCATTAATTATTGCAACTACCTTATTAATTGGCATTAAAGCGCATAACCAGGTCTAAATTTATGGAAACTACTTTTTTGAACCACGAGCCCACAAGATCTGCAATGAAGTAATTTTGTGATTTGCTTCACAATATCGTAGATCACAACATCGCAGAATCACGACATCGGTTTCTTGTTATATCGCAAACTTACAATATCGCATTATCGCCTAATCGTGCTATCACATTGCTGCTTTTATCGCAATATCGCAGAATTGCTCTATCGCAATATCGTAATATCACGATATCACGGGAGCGTGGCATATGACAAATTTCATTAATCTGTTTCCTGTGATTTGCGATATGCGCCGTCGCATATCGGCAGTTTAAAGTTTTTCAATGGAAGCGACGTTTGACACATGCGATGCGATATATGTCCATAGTCCCATATCGTGATTTCGCATTTTTAGAATTTGGCTTGCAAGGGGGTATTCATGATCCTTTTGCGATGCGATATTTCCCAAGGAATAATGCTGCTTTACCATAAAACTTAGGCTTTTTTATTTTTTAAGGGTTTTCTCCTAAGTTTAAGATGGTAAGTTTTATTAAAAAAGGAAATATAAGCACTAGTTGATTTTTTAAATTTTTGACTAAGGGTCCCCACTTATTTAGTATTAGTAATAACACCAAATAAGAAGGGGGGTTGTTGCTGGCCACAACAATTGGGGATTCACTTGGAAGAACCAGTTATCTCTGTTTTTCTTTCGAATTTTCTAACTTCCAAAGCATAAAATTTTCCAGGAAATTAAACTTTATTATAGAAAGGAAAAGTGCATTATGCTTTTACCTATCAATGATATTTGTTTCTTCTATTTTCAACTTTGATTATTTACTCCCTCAAGCTAGTCCTTGTATCTACATCAACTATTACTTAGTTTATAAAGATAAAAACAAAGCCTTCTCTGTAAGTCAGTTTTGAATATGCTCATTTGTCGTAGGTAGAGCCTATGCTGCCAGCAGGCATTTATAGCCTCGACAGGGTTACCTGTTACCCAACAATGATCCTATATCCTACTTAGAGAAATTTACAATTTTCAAAGAGAAATCCATATCCACACTTATCGCTTTCATTTTATTTTTTATCCTTAAAGAACAATGTCTTGGTTTGGTAGCTAGTTTATGACACAATCATTCACTGATTTATAATTTGTTGAACAAGATGGCTCATGATGAGACCCCTTGGCTTTTGATTGCAACAATCTTGAGTCATTGCCCTATTGTGGTATGCAGTATTGGCAAAGTTAGCAAGCTATAATATCTATGATCATGATAAGTCGGCTCGTGATGAGACCTCTTATTCTTTAAGTTTAAAGTGTATCATTGGATCATTCCTTGAACGTTGTAGCTTCCGAGGTGGGGAGGAAGTCATTGTTTCCTTAAGATGGCTCTGGACGACAATAATAGAGTTTTTTTTTGGAAAGAGATTTTCTACAGAGAATCTTCATTTTATTATTGATACCTTTCATTGGACTGATGCAAAACAATTTCTTTACTAAAAGTCGTTTTTTTATCAAAATTTATACAGTTGAAACTAGTATCATTTCTAGGCCTAGAACTTTTAACTATATCTTTCAATAATAATGATCAATTTTCTAAAAAGAATTCTATTTATATAAGTGAAAAACAAAATCTAAAAGAGAATTTATGTCTTTTTCATGAATCCCGAATGTAACCATTTACAACCGGTTTTATTATGAAACTAAAACAACTATTCTACAAAATAGAAGAATGATCTCCTATGGAAAATATTTTTTGAGAATCTGACCGTTAACAGGTAAAGAATCTCTTTTTCCTGTTAAATCATGTAACATAAATTTATACGGACCTATGAATTCTATGATTTGGAAAGGGCCAAGCCACATTCGTTTAAATTTTGTATGTTTCCCCTTTTCCTCATGAGCCTTGTCCCATTTTAAAACTAGATCTACCATCTGAAAATCCTTTCCGGATATCATATTGGAATCAAAAGAGGATTTTAATAAGACTTGATGATGAGCGTGAGTTATCTTGGCCTGTTCTCGTTGTTCTTCTAACTTGATTATTTCCTGTTGCCTTAGTTGTAAGGAAGAAGTTGGTGCTTCATTAATATATTGAACCAAGGCTAAAGAGGGAATTGCCAAATGAGTTGGAAGAACCACTTCTTTCCCATAAACTAAATTGAAGGGAGAAGTGCCAATTGAGGCTTTCTGCGTTATTCTATCTGCCCATAAATTGCATATCAAAGACTTATGCCAATTTTTATGATTTTGGTCAATGGTTCGCTTAATGATTCTGATTAAATTCTTATTTGTAGATTCAGCTAACCCATTCCCTTGTGGGTAATAATTGGCAGAGTATTTGAGTTTGAAACCTCTTTTGAGTGCAAATTCGTTCATTGCATTACCAGAAAGATATGATGCATTATCAAACATTACAGTAGAAGGCAACCCAAACCTGGTGATTATGAACTGATCTATGAACTCGATGATATTTGCAGCATTAGTTGTCTTGAGTGGAACTGCCTCTACCCATTTAGTAAATTCATCTGTTGCTATAAGGATATATCTATGCTACTTAGAAGAGTGAGGAATGTTCTCACCTATTATGTCCAATCCCCACTAATCAAAGGGCTGCTCAATGTTAACTGGTTGCAATGGCAAGGATGGTTTCTTTTGTCTCCCAGCAGCGGTTTGACAGACTTGACATTTCCTCATGTAGTTATGTGAGTCTTTGAACAATGTGGGACAATAATAGCCTGCACATAATATTTTATGAACAGTTGCATCTCCAGCGTAGTGTCCGCCTGCTGGCCCATCGTGGAGTTCCTGCAAGACTTTTTCAGCTTCAGATTTCTCAAGACATCTAAGGAGAACAGAATCATAATTTATTCTAAAAAGAACATCATTCACGAGTTGATATTGTTTGGCTTCAACCTTAGAGCTCTTTTCTTGGTATGATCGAGGTTTGAAGGAGCATATCCATTTTTTAGATAATAAATGATATCAACGTATAATGAATCAACATCGTTTAGGCTTACCTCGCACATTTGTATCTCTGTAGATGGAATTTCGGACATCAGCGATGCTCCTGCCAGCATTTTTCAAAAGCTTTGACCTTTTACAATATTTGTTGGTTTGATTTCTATGTCATATTCCTGTAAGGTAGTAACCCAATTGGCTCTTTTGTCACCCACATCTTTCTGTACGAGAAGATTTCTTACCACTGGAAACGGTACTATGATTTTTGTATGTGTTTTGAGCAGAAAATGTCTGAAATATTTAATTACTTTGAAAACAGCATAAGCTTGTTTCTCCACATCTGAATAATTCAACTCAGCCCCTTGTAAATTGGAATTGAAAAAAGCAATTGGGGCTTCTGCCTTTTCTTGATTTACTTGGGTGAGTATCACAGCATATTATCTATCAGAGGAAAATGTATATAAAATAAAAGGATAAAATTTTTTTGGAGTTGCTAAAGATGGAGCATTAATGATTGCTTGTTTGATCAGATTGAATGCCTCATGTTCATCTTGGCCCCATTTAAAGTTTGAGTTCTTTTTAATCATTGCTTGTAAAGGAGACACAATTCTTGAAAAATATGGAACAAATCTCTTTACAAAATTAATCTGGCCAAGAAAAGATTGCATGGATTTCTTGTTGTGAGGTAGGGGTACTGCGGAAATCTCCTTGATTCTGTCAGGATCAATGTGAATTCCAGATTTTGACACTATGAATCCAAGAAGTTTTCCTTCACTTAATGTGAAAAAGGATTTTTTCGGGTTAAGTGAAATCCCATACTTTTGACAACGTTGGAAGATTTGTTTTAAATATCTAAGATGATTGTTTCGTTTCTTGGAATATACAGTTATATCATCCAAATAGACTACCACTGATTTATTAACTAACCCTTTGAATGCGATGTCCATAGCTCTCTGAAATGTGGCATCAGCATTAATCATACCAAATGGCATCTTTTGATATGCGTATGTGCCCAATTTAGTTCTGAATGTGGTTTTTAATTGATCATTAGGATGTACCAACACTTTATTGTATCCTAAGAATCCATCCAAGAAAGACATCAATTCTGAGCCCGCAACCACCTATAGTATTTGTTCCATGGGAGGTAAAGGAAAATTGTCCTTTTCGTAGGCTTTGTTAAGATTTCGATAGTCAATACAGATTCTAATGTCTCCATTTTTCTTTCTAACAGGGATCATATTGGAAACCCATTTGGAATGTTGAACGGGAAAAATTATTTTGGCTTTCAATAACTTATTGAGTTTAGATTTGATCTGGTTTTCTAAATTGGGATGGATCTTTCTCAACTTTTGTTGGACAGGTTTTTCATTGTCTATCATTGGAATAGTATGTTGGATGATGGATGTGTCATACGTTTTGAGTTCATCTTAATTCCAAGCAAAGACACTTTTGTATTGTCTCAAGAGACGAAAATACACTAATTTTTTTCAGGAGCTAGACCAAGGCCTAGATTGATATTTTGTGGTTTGGTATCAGTTCCTAGATTTACTAATTCATAATTCAGAGTTGAAATTTGGTGTTTTAAATTGGTAGATCTTTTAAACCGATCTTTCAAATCATAAAGATCTTCTAACTTGACTACTGACTTAGGTATGGCATTGCTAATGCTATCTTGTTGCAATTGTTGGTCATGTTGGTCTTCGTCAACTATTTGATTGGTGTAGGATCCTTCAGATGTGAGGAAACTCACAATATTAGGATCGTCGTTGAAAATCCTCCAATTGGTAATGTTATCAGGAATAGATGGTCTAAAAACTAATTCAATTGAAAATTGATTAGGGCTAAAATCTTCTGAAGGAATGAGTTTGGAAGCTACGTTGGCTAAGAGGTCTGCACTAGCATTCTGGAGTCTAGGAATTGATGAAATATTAAATGCTATAAAGTGTTCAGTCAGATATTGGACTAAAGATTGGTAATGTTTTAAATGACCTGATAAACAATGTATAGTATTACGTACCTGTTTGATTACAATTTCAGAATCTCCGAAAACTTGAAGATATTTGACGTTTAATCTGATTGCTTTGTACAACCCTTGGACTAAAGCCTTGTATTCTGCTGTATTGTTCGTGCAATCAAATTCGATTCTACACGTTAGCATAGTCTTACCTCCCTCTAGACTTATTAACACACATCCTGCTCCTGCTCCTTCGTTAGACTTAGAACCATCAAAAAATAATTTCCAAAATAAAGATTTATTTACAGGATTATCTAAAAAATTAATACATCTAGAACTATCTGTTTGAGAGAAATTTTCTACTTGAGATAAAACAGAATGTTCTAAGTAAGGTGAAGTATGAGCATTAAAATTTCCTAGGAAAGAATCTACTGAATAGTTGCCAATGATATTAGAATTATATGCTACTGGTTCATTTTCTCCCTCGAGTTCTGTTACTATGTATTTCTGATGCCTTTCCCACTCAACTTTTATCTGATTTGGTTCACCATTGTAAGGGAGCCACATGTGTGACCAGTCAGTTGCAAAGTATCCATGAAGTTTTTCTGACCAATCTCTGCTAAGAACTAAGCCATAAAATTCCAGAATATCAACAACTAAAATATCGATTACTTGACATACCTTTGGGTTGGATGATAGCCTTATGGTGACCTGATTTAATTCGCCAATCACTTTGACTTGTGA
>APFE031385775.1:119559-130780 GCA_000404065.3 Pinus taeda
ATGATTTGTTAAGACAATGAAGTGTCACCTATAAATTCATACTAGGATTTGAATGCCTCATGTGGACATGACTGGGCTCATAATTAACAATATCAACTTCCATTCAAAACTGTGATGGGACATAATTAATTGTTGACAAGACTCACTGTCCCACAACCAAGACAGTGAAAACCCTTGGGAAAAGGAAAGAGATTACACAAAATTTACTTATTGTCGAAGAAAAATGCCTTCAACTCTAACCACTAGGTTTGAACATGTCCAACTTTGTAACAATTTAAATAATGAAATGAGATTTTTCAATAATCAATGTATGGGTCTAGACTTTTTCCTCGTAAACCAATTCAATGGCCTTGAATAGAATATCTTTGATATCTACTTTGACTAGAGTCCAAGCACACCTTGGCACTCCCTAATTTTCATGCCCTCATAGATAGCTTTACTACTTTTGCGACCTTGGAACCCGTTGAAGCCCCGAAAATCAGGTCTACAACAAGGGGGATACCCACCCGGCCCGAACCTTGGTTATTAGCTCCTTTTCCATTTGGTATAGTGGGTCCGACTGTGGATATGGGACCAGTTTCCCAATTCATGTGTATGTGTGTGAAGAATTGACATTTCCCTTCTAAAAGTTCCTAAGTGAGATGCTCTAGTTCTAATCTAATAACATGCAAATTTTATTCTAATAAACAGAAACATCTAATTCTACACTAACCCGAGGTGTAATCCTTCTGTTATGCGATCTAAAATGATTTCAAATAACAATTGGTAATAAAGATCATTCAAATGCTATGAGAAAATAATTCAATAAACATGAACCACTTCGTATAAAAAGTTAGATGAAATAGTTGTGAAAAACATATCGCATAATATGTTATTCATACATTAAGCATAAATAAATAACTATCATCATACAAAAGTGCCAAATGATAACTCAAGCATTCATACATTAATATACAAACAACTGAACTTGAATATCACTTTTAACAACAAAGGAAGAAATAGTTAAGAGATAGAAGTACCATTTATAACTAGTCCTACTCATGAGCTTCAAGTGATAATGATTTATCTCTTCTTAATCCAACATCCACTAAGAGTATAGAAGTGCAACATCAGTAGCAGATATTAAATGCAGATATCAATACATCCTGTTCCATTCATTCATCAAAACCTCCTCAGAGGGTACAAAAGTGCATGTTCTGGGGATGAGTTTTTGACCAATTTCAGGACCCTTCTCTAAATGCATGAGAAGGGTTTAAATACTACTTAACTAAACCTAAAAATAACTTATTACAAAAATGTAGGATGCGGTTTAAATGACCATCCTTACTTTGAGCAAAAATCGAACAAAATTAAAACTAAAAATACTAAAATTACTAACTAACTGTGTATCTGATCCTTGAAATCGCACGTGTTCAGCATCTATTTGAGCAGAGTCGGCTGGCCGACTTCCGATTTCAGTTGTGTTGACAAAACAGAATTGGTAAGAGCTAGCGCCATCTTCTCGGCAGAATTGATGATACACTTGAGAGTCATGCACTGGCTATGTGGTTTTACCAGGTACATCCAGTAAGAATCCCAATTTAACTTGGTTAACCTTTGGATTGATTCTGCCTTTTCTTGAGCTTTCTGTTTCCAGTCTGCCTGTAGTTGCTGTGCCTTAGGTAAATACCCTGGAGTGGTCTCTGAGATCAGTTTTGCTCTATGTAAATTTTCATTTATACAATCAATTACGTTGTTTGCTGTCGTGGCCGCTTCTTCTGCTACTTTTTCTGCTTCTTTGAGTTGTGCATCCCATTTATTAAAGAGCATTTCTTTGTGATTGTCGATGATCCTTGGTGCACCTGCTCTTTTTCCCTCCTCTGTTTCTTGCCAAGTTAAATACTCAGTAACTCGTTTATCAATTAAATCATAATCATTTCGTAAGTCTACAACTTGATTAGTGATTTTATCGCTTATTTCACAGTAAGAGTTCCATTGCGATATTCTTTGGCATAATGCTTCCTGCTGCTGCAGTAGTTGATCATTCAAGGAAATGGATTCTGTGATGAATTCTATAATTTTGGGGTCATCCTTGTGTATCTCCTGCATATCCCACAACTGTTTTTCTTTCTCTGCCAAACTATTATGGTAGCTTATCTGCATTCGTTGGAAGTCCTGTTGTAGTTTTTCAAGCTGTTTCTACGCTTTGTTGTTGGCATTGGCTTGTTGCAACTATTGTTGCAAAACTTGTATTTGGTCTTCCCTTTCTTTTAGCAATTGCTGTACCTCAGATGCTTTGTCAATGGTTGCAGAGGCATATGCTCCTACGATCTGTGATAATTTGGTGAGGTTCTCAGTGGGATCGGTAGTAGGATCTTTCCATAGGACGTCTAATTGTTCTGCCTCATTAGAG
This sequence comes from Pinus taeda, assembly GCA_000404065.3. Taxonomy (NCBI): domain Eukaryota; kingdom Viridiplantae; phylum Streptophyta; class Pinopsida; order Pinales; family Pinaceae; genus Pinus; species Pinus taeda. Next base: position 121,952 of record APFE031385775.1, read on the forward strand.
AGCACGTTTTCCAATTTCCTTTTCTTCCTTTGTCTCCTTACTACTACCTTGTGTTGTGGACTATATAATACATCGAGAGGAGGAATTTCTTCTATCTTGAGGATGAGTTGAGAGGATGGGGTGATGGGAATATATTCCATCTCTGGGACATTGCTAATTGTTCCTGTGATTATATCTTATGCTACCTGTACATCACTTGCAGGTGTCTTTGTACTTGGTCCCTATAGATTGATCAATTCATTGAAGGTCTCCCATTCTTTATCTAGTTCGGTTCTGTTTGTTAACGGCTGAACGATGAGAGGGGGAGGCTCTGTTTGTGGAGAGGTAAAAGCCTGTTGCTGTGGGAGCTCTTTTGATTGGGCAGTATCCTTTATTGACCCCTCGCTTTTACATTGGTCACTTTCTAATCTTTTGGAATGTTCAGATGTTTCTTTTCCGAACTTAGATTTAGACCTGTCTGTGCTTGAACTTTTACTGAGACTGATACTTAGAGTTGGTTCCCTTAGGGTTCCAAGCGTAGTTTTTCTAAGGGGATACTAGCTAATCTCCTTTCCCTGTATATCTTAAACTCTTGAAATTCTGCTGGAGAGAATTGCATTTGGGCCGAAAGCAGAATTTCTTCAAGTGTGTTTTTTTGTTGGAATATGTCATCAAAAAGATCATCTTTTCTAGAAAACACCTTTATCTTGAGTGCAGTCGTAAAATTCTTAGCAATATCATGAGGGTCGAACGGTCTTGCTGAAAGTTTGAATAATTGTAAACATGTTATGTTGTTTACTTCTGTGAATGCATGGCCTACACCAAATAGTGGAAAGGCCCCATAGGCTACAGGAAATTGTGGCCAAATAGCCTTCTTTTTATATTTCAAATCTTTAGTCAAACCTCCTTCCGCAGGTTTGAAAAGCAATTTCTCGTGCCATGAGTTTATCAGGGACATACAAAGGTAAGACGTGAGGGGAAGCAGAACTTCCGAATACCCTGATATGTGTAAACAGTTCTTCCCCGAACCATCTCATGACAGGGAGTATGTCTACTTCTGCTTCAAGAGAACATCTTGGAGCATTCTTATCATACAACATTCTGTACAGGGGCAACATGATTCTATGACAAATCTTGTAGAAGTGTTGAGTGAACTTAGAGTCCCACAATTCTTTATGATAGATATGAATGGGTAAGGGGTCCTAAGTCGTCCATTTCCAACCCATCAGAAGAAACTTAGAAACATAACATATCACATCCATCAGATAAGCAGATAAGTAAAAGGGGGGATAAATTCTCTGAGAAACAGTTCTTTTAGACCGGTAGTTTACAATGGCCGTGACTAGGATATTAGACAATATTTTAGCCCAATCCACAATAGTAGCATCTGTGGTGGCATCTAATAATGGTAGCCATTCAGATGATAATTTGTTAATGTCTGGCATTCCAAAAAGTCTACAGAGCATGGCAGCGGCGAAGCAATACTGGGAGGTGAGAGAACCAGTACTATACATACCATGTTTATCCTTCTTTAGTGGTTCGTCCCTCCTCGACTAGTCTTTGGTGGTTTCTGCCAGGTCTTGATTTTCTTTTGCAAATTTCTCCATGAACTATTTGTTATAAGTGGCCTGTGGCTCTGGTAAATGATACATGAGCCTTAAATCTTGTGCAGCAAATGAGCCAATGAGTCCCTGTCCTTGAGTTTTAAACTGTCTATTTCTGATATCAACACTGTCTAGTATCCATTTAACCATGTCCGTATATGGAAGAATTTTGGGCCTTTCCGCTATCCTTTGTAAGAACGAACAAGCTAGCTCTATAAGGGATGCTTCGGAAGAACCATGTGAGCCTACAATAGCCTCGACCTCCATTACTCTGGGATTCTCTTCCTCAAGTAGATTGTACATGCCTTCCCAGGTAGCAATACCAGCATCTCGGTTGTAGGCGGTGTCTATATACAAGGGCGCTATTTCCTTCTCTTCAGAGCTCGAGGCTTTGTCTTTCTTTCCCATAGTATCCTGCGTACTGCTTTGTATCGTTCTTTGTTCTTCGTTCCTGTAATTTACAAGTGAAGTGAGAATAATTATAAGGAAAGGTGACAGGAAAGCTTTAAATGCCGAAGACATATAAAATACACCACCTTACGTGAAATGATTTTTTGATAAGCATGAAACCCTTTTCCATTAATTACTGGCAACTACCTCATTAATTGGCATTAAAGCGCATAACCAGGTCTCGGTTTATGGAAACTTCTTTTTTGAGCCACGAGCCCACAAGATCTGCGATGAAGCGATTTGCTTCGCAATATCGCAGATCGCAACATCGTAGAATCACGACATCGCTTTCTTGCTATATCGCAAACTTACAATATCGCATTATCGCAATTGCCGCTTTTATCGCAATATCGCAGAATTGCTCTATCGCAATATCGCAATATCGCGATATCGCGAGAGCGTGGCATATGACAATTTTCGTTAATCTGTTTCCTGCGATTTGCGATATGCGCCGGTGCATATCGGTAGTTTAAAGTTTTTCAATGGAAGCGGTGTTTGACGCATGCGATGCGATATATGTCCATAGTCCCATATCACAATTTTGTATTTTTAGAATTTGGCTTGCAAGGGGGTATTCATGATCCTTTTGCGATGTGATATTTCCCAAGGAATAATGTTGCTTTACCATAAAACTTAGGCTTTTCGATTTTTTAAGGGTTTTCTCCTAAGTTTAAGATGGTAAGTTTTATTGAAAAAGGAAATATAAGCATTAGTTGATATTTTAAATTTTGGACTAAGGGTCCCCACTTATTTAGTATTAGTAATAGCACCAAATAAGAAGGGGGGTTGTTGTTGGCCACAACACAACCTTACCCCCAAAACAAATAGGAAAGGTTGGAATAATTCCATGCAGTCTATGAGAATGACCATTAAATGATGTTAATAGAATTGGTGAAGGAACAACCCGAGGTGATCCAATAGCCTTCGAACATGATATGGACGTGACACATTTGGAAGCCCCCTCATCAACTAGAGTTTGAAAGGCATTGGTCTTTCGATATGTTGACTTGATTTGAAAATCCATATGATGTGGGAGTCTCTTCTTGATGTTTGACATATCGAATGTAAGCACACGAGGGTTTTTTGGCTCAACTACTCCAATCGCAGTGATAAATGCACTCCTTTGTGCTGGGCACGACTGGAGTACCTCTAACGCTGACATAGCACAAGGAATTTGAGTCAGGTCTCCTATAATAGAGTAGTTCTTGGCTACTTTAGCATTATGGTTAATGGTCGAGCATTTTATGGAGCCTTTCGGCATCTGAGGTACAGACTCAACTACGGGCCTCTCAATATGGAGTGGCTTTGAAAAATCTGGAGTAGACTTACCCTTGGATGATTCTTATTCACCATAATCATGTGACCATGTAGCAACGTCAATATATGAACTCATCATGTAAACATTTGATGTATTTTTCCCTTCCTAGTTGCCCCCAACGGGGGTACCAGTACTAGAATTCGCGTTAGCAAGCAATTGCTATCCTTAGGGAAAAGGATTAGTTAGCACAACCTGGGAGCTAGAAGGCCCTTGCTAAACCAACAAGTGTTGAGCATCTTGAATCTTAGAGCAAAGTTGAGTCAAATGATCTCCATTGCATAACTTGCATGGAAACTTTACTTTCTTCTTAGACTCTTTTTTAACCCCCTCTAGCATCATTCTAGGTTTGTTTGCATTACCCTTCCCATCCTGATTCTTTTTCCTACCTCGTCCTTTCTTCTTCCCATCGAATTGTTGATTTCCTTTGGGGTTAGAAGTTTGAACGAAACTTATAGATGAAGTTTGAGAAGGCATAGGCACTGATGGCGATGTCTACATAGAATAAGCGGTTTGTAAAGACAACTACCATAATTTATTTAGTAGGTTGGCCGTGTTACTATCAATCGATCCGACTAGCCCGTCGGCATGGGGACCTGGCTTTGGCTTTGGCTTGGCTGCTTTACTCTAAAAATAGCCTGTTCTTCGGTGAACACACTAGAGAGCGATACATCCTTAGAGATTTCAGGTTGTAAAGATTTAAGAAACCATTCAATAAGGAATTCTTGTGGAATATTGGATTTAATGAGCCTCTTCCTTCTCCTCCATTCCTGGATATGATCCGAAATGTGGTTGCCTAGTCCTGGTGGAAATTAGCTAATATATCAGTTCCAGCATCATAACGAACGAGCAACTAAAAATGGTTCAAAAATATTGTAGCCAAGTCATCGAATGAAGCAAAGGTGCCCCCTGGGAGTTCAATGTACCACTTAGCCACATTTCTAGTTAGGGTACATTGGAATAATCTCAACCTAATTGAATTGTCTATCAGGGAGTTTGACGAACACCATAAGTGGAAAGTGGTTATATGGTCACCCGGATCTTCACCAGTCTTCCCTTCGAATTTGGGTATATCTGACGGAAGTTTGGTTGGAACTAGAGGCTAGGCCAGGTTATATCTGATCATATCATTAGCCAATTTGGATAGATCTAGCAAGTATAACATTGCTAGGAAATGTAAGCATGGAGGACCCTGAGGATTCCACCCAGTCTGGGTGGAATTCCCAACGTTATAAAAAGAATACCCTGCATTTGTGAAGGCACCAGGTTTCCTGAAGTAATTCGTAGAAAAACCTGAACCATAAAGAGATCCTTGTTGCCCAGAAAAAATTAGAGTTTGTCCAACTCCTGTCGAAAAATTTCCTTATCCAGTGAAATTCCCCCCTAGAGAGGTGTTGAATGGAGCAAAGAGTCCTTGGTAAAGGTTCCATGCATGAGCATAGGGAGAAAAACTCTAGAATGAACTCACGAAGGAATATGGCATATTCCCTTGTTGGTCGAAAGAGAATTGATTCCTGGCTCCAAGTTCACTAACAGTAGGGTTTTTCCATCCTTGGAAAGGATTATAACTTTGACCCGTGGAGGGAAAATGTACTGATCCTAAAGATGGGGTAGAATGTGGTATATGACCACTCCCAAAAGGGAAACCCTGAAAATAAGTTGACCCACTTGCCATGGAGCTCATATACGTGGAGGAAGCTGATGGAAAACTTAACGGAACCGAAGGAATAGTGCTGGTCGAGAAGGGGATAAAACTAGTGCCAGAGGCGAAAGCTTGGATGCCCCCACTTGAAGATGGAATGGAGTTAGAGACAAATATTGCAGTGCTAGGAGTAATGGAAGGTATGGAAATCATACCTCCTCCTTGTATTGATAAATGAGTTTGCATACTAGTAGCACTCATGGTGGAAACCATGCTCCCAATAGTGGCCATCGAAGGAAAAGATAGAAATATACTTGGGCTCAAAGGCTTGTGGGTCGGAGTTCCGATGTATAATAAAATGTTCGGATGATTGGGAGGAAGAGGAGAATTAGGAGTCAAAGGAGACTCAGGAATCTCCTCAACCTCTGTAACATCTTCCAACTGGAAGAGGACTTTAGAAAGGATTGGAGTGTTCCTCTCCAACTCTCTACTTATACTAGGTCTATTCTGTGAATTAATGACTTCAACTAGAGGATCAATCTCCATTGCGTCTGCTGCCACTGATTGGAAATCATTGGCAGAATTTCTCGTACACCTTCTAGAAGAAGGTTTAACACTCGTAGGTGAAAGCCCACGAAGCCTCCTAGACCGACGAACTGGTCGATCAACCACTTTTAATTATTTTTAAGAGAACTAATTAAAGAATCAAAAAAATTATAAATCTAGGCCAACTATGAGCAACGAACACTCTCTAAAAAAGTCCCTAAAGATACAATCAATCAAACTACTTCCAAGTATTTCCGCTCCGGGTGATGAGGACCGGACACCAAAATACAAGAAAGCAAAAATCAAGGACCTTCCAAAAATAGTCTGGGATAATGACAACCCAAGCCTATTAGTGAAGGTAACAGAAACAATTACGCTAACCTCCAGACAAAAGACTTTGCTAGTGCAAGCACCCAAGCTTCGCAAGGGTACCCTCTAGAAGTACTGATGAATGTGATGCAACGTCTGCCTCAGGTGCCACGAGATTCCCCTCCGGAACCACCTATGTGATCCATAGGAATAGAAACTATGGGCACCAGTTCATGCCAAAAGTTGGGTAGAACAGTCTTAGGGCGGGATCCAACAAGTAGGAGAGGGGATATCTCTCTTCCTTGTCTTCACTCTGCCTCATGTTTGACTCCCAATCATAGAGCTTCCCTGGTAGTTCTAACGACACTAGATTTCACTCATTATTCAAATTCTATGTTTGATAGTTTGAGTGACCTTGGAGAGTTAACTCTCCACTCACCTATTCCAAGGCCCTAAGGAACTTAAACTTGTTGGTGTTGTTAACAAAAAATTAAAAAAATTCTAGTTCTTTTTATTAAAGCGCTTGATTTTAGAGGGCTGTTCTTTTAGTCAAAGGTACAATGAGAGTGAAACTTATGGTGTTTTTGACGCAAAAGAAATCAATATAAACTTAACTATATGCATGTAGTTATTTTCTTTCGATGAAAATGGATTCCTACTTGGTTTTATGAAAAAATTATATAAGCAAAATACTCTTTTTCTTTTCTTTTTTCAGAAACACTCCACACACACTCAAAATCTAACCAAAAAACTAAGAATGCTTATGATGCAAACTAACATAATACAAACTTAAATGAGGATGAAAGATCATATGAATACTCATACGATAAGCAAATGTTCTTCTTTATAAAATCAATAAGCCAACTTGACAATGAAGAGGGCAAAAATTCAATAACAAATTTCCCTCAACACCAAGCAAAACAAATTGAAAAAGTTCACAATTACTGCAAAACAAAAACAAAAAGAAACCAAAAACCAAAAACTTGAAAAGAAAAAGAAAGGAAAAATATATGTTTTTGTCTTTTTCTTTTAAAAACCCAAATAAATTTCTGAGGTCACAAAAAGACTACTAAATTTCAAAGATCAAGAAACAAGCACAAAGAGTCCATGAAATTCGCAAGTTATACAACTCACCAATAAAATGAAACTTGAAATAAGAAAGGACTACAAACTTGCACAAACTGATCTGAATAGCAGTAAAAATACTTCAGCAAACCGACAAAATGTGAACAAAGACTCTTAATATTGCCAAAGAGACACTCGAAAATCAAGAAAAACAAAATAGGTCAACCAAAAGGGAAAGCAAAGCAAAGCAATTTGAAATTTGGGTTATAAACGAAACTGAAACCAATTTCTTGTTATGGAAATCTAGAACCACCAAGAACTTTTGACAGAAGCCTTGAGCCAAAGATGAAAAATGAAACCTTACTCAAAAAGCAACCCTATGCCAACTAGGTTTTTCACTAAGAAGGAGATTCGAAATTGAAAACTTGCAAGAGAACGGAGTTCTACTGACAGTGGATGACCAGAAAATAGCAAAAGTCATGAGGCAAGAGACTTAACTGGGCAAGAGATTTTGAAAAATCAATTCAAAATTATGTATATGCGACTGTGTAAAGACATAGAGGCATGCACATGCGTTTCAAACATAGGAAACTCGCGTATACAGGAGTCTATTTGAGGAAAAAAACGTGTATATGCTACTGTATCCCTAGAAAAACGCGTATAAAAAGCTCAATTAAGAAAAACCAGAAATCAAGGCCTGATCCAAAAGATTAGACTTGATGCTTGGGAAGCTAATAAGTCACTGACATTGTAAAAACAATAAATCAAGAAAACAAACCTTGATCAAGAACAGATAACCCAAACTAGGAAAAACAAGAATGTTTTCCCCAACGGAGTCGCCAATTCTGTTGTGGGTGGAACACCCTAGGGTCTTGGGTTGAAAACCCCAGCAGAGTAGAGGGCATACAACAGAAAGAATTGTGTAGACAAACAATCTAAATTCTTAAACTACTGAAGTAGGAAGGGGTGGTATTACTCGGACGTCCTACATTCGAGGTCGATCCCGTAGGGTCCAAACCCTCTGCTCCTTATGATGCCTTTAGAACCTGCAACTTATCCAAGCAAAGCATATACAATAACAATAATAGAAATCATGTTCATGATATATGTGTTAGATCATATAAACAAATGAGTAATTGAGCATTAACACAAGATTTATAAGCAAATCATAACATGGATTAATGCATAAACACAATAAATATTAGGAACATAACATCATTTCTTTATTAACGTAAGCTAAATGAAATGTTGAAAACTGCAAACTAAGTCTTCCTCCAATTCCAAGCAGAACCATCCTCCAAATCCATCCTTCCCAGGCCTCAACAATCTTCCTCCATTGATATACACAAGGATGTCATAAGAGGTGTAGGAATTTACAGGGTAAGTTCCTTAGATACAACACCAAAGGACACTGCTTACAAATAGATCATAGATCAATACACCAGTATTCTTGACGTGGTTAAAACCCTCAAAGAAGGAAATAGTCCACGGCCTGATCCAACACATCCACTTCAGGAAGTTTATTAATAAAAGAAATAAAATTTACATAAGCTTGTCTCATGAACGGTCACCCTACAAATGACCCTTCGCGCTCTTTAAATAGAGATCATGGACCAATCGGGTGTTAAGCCACGAATCAAGTGTCAGTAATACCAAGGAGAGAATGAACAGTCGGATCACTTCATGTCTAGAACATATCGTGACCGTTAGATTGTAAGTTACAAATGTACATAGTAAAGAAACACACTTTACCTAACTCTATACTAGACCAAGTTATACTTAACTATTTCCTATGTGTCGAACTATCCTAACACTAATCAAGACAATATCATTTAATAAATTAAATAATTAATGGAAATAAAATAAACTAAATTAAAAATAATTAATGGAAAAATAAATAAAATAAAACAAAAATATAC
>APFE031385775.1:134757-159226 GCA_000404065.3 Pinus taeda
CTTTTACATAAAGTAACTTTAAAACATAAGTTACATGTGTTTTTTGAAAAAATAACTCAACAAAAAGAAAGACTTGAATTCAAGACCTCTATTCTCATAAAGTAACTTTGGACCAAGTGAGTTAGTTTAAAAGGTTAGTAATTTTTGGAAAAGAGGAAGGGAGGGTTTGTTTTTTTTTTTAGTCACTGAAGATTTGGGGTGTGTGCTTACTTGAAAAAGATCTTTTTTTTTTCCTACAAAACAAAAACCACAAAACCCAACACGGACATACAAAAAAAAGCAAACCTTACGGCTTGAAGTTAGCTTAAGCCGAAAACTAAATAGTTTCCTCAATGTTTTCTGATTTTTTGATACCATGTGGGAATTTATAGGGCAATTTCCTCAGAAAGAACACCAAAGGAAACCGCTCACAAACAGATCACAGATCAATACACCAGTATTCTTGACGTGGTTAAAACCCTCAAAGAGGAAACAATTCATGGCCTGAGCCAACGCGACCACTTCAGACAATTTATTAATAAAAGAAATAAAATTTACATAAGCTTCTCTCATGAATGATCACCCTACAAATGACCCTCCATGCTCTTTAAATATAGATCATGGACCAATCAAGTGTTAAGCCACGGATCAAGTGTTGGTAATACCAAGGAGAGAATGAACCGTCAGATCACTTCATGTCTAGAACATATCATGACCGTTGGATTGTAAGTTACAAATGTACATAATAAAGAAGCAAACTTTACCTAACTCTACACTAGACCAACTTATACTTAACTATTTCCTATGTGTTGAAATATCCTAACAAGAGGGATGAAGGACATCTCAAAGAAGGAAACCAAGGTTTCCTATAACTTGGGAGTGAAGGAGGCACAAAGATTTCTTCAGACTCGATCAGGGATATAATCAACTATAATATCAATGTCTCATCTCTTCTCCCCTTAGGCTTTCCAATGGAGGTTTATTTATAGTTCTTCAAATTAGTTTTTTCAGTTGGGAAATAATTGGGCCACGGGCTATAGTAGGTGAGTAACAGGTAAAACCCATAAACTCCGCCCAGATTTAAGGAGATTATATATTTTTTAGTGTTTTAACACATATACGTGGGTTGGGTATGTAATAACCCATGTGTACACGTTTTTTATACAGGGAAAACTGGCGTATGGGAAGTAAAACACTGGTTTTTAGAATTTGGACCAAGTTTGGAAAGGAAGGGTTGCCCTAGGCCATAACTAGAGCATCAAATCTACCAAGGGTGGTAAATGGTGCTATAACAAGGACCACATGTAAGAAATTGATAGGTCAGACACCTTTCAGGTTAGTTTACAGACAAGCGGTTGTGATGCCCATGGAGTATATCGTCCCTAACTTAAGGATTGTAGCCTTTACAGATATGGCAGAACCTTAGATAATGGAGGAAAGCATTTCATAGTTGATTTCTTTGGAGGAAGATAGATTTATAATGGGATTCCATCAACAGGTACAGAAAGCAAGAGAAAAGGCCTGACATGACAAACATATTATGAAAAAGAAGTTCCAAGTAGAAGACCTTGTTCTCCTCTATGATAGTAAGTTTGTAAAATTTCTAGGAAAATTCAAAATGCATTGGTTGGGTCCATAGATTATCAAGCATATTACTGATGGAGGCACATTTCAATTAGCAAATTTAAATGGAGAATTTATTTAGGGAAGAGTAAATGGCAATAGGTTCAAGTTGTACAGGGATAACCCTGCCCCTATAGCTTCGCTCTAAAGAAGAAAGGGGAAAGTCTTAGTGCCACCTGCAATTGAAAATGGGCATTGTACTATAAACTATGCTGCAGAGAGAGTTTTGATGTAGTAAGTTACTTCACTACATCCTGAATTATGTTGAAGTTCGTAGGAGCTGCGACGTAAGAGGGGTCATTTGCTACAATATGGCATGCGTCGAAGTTTGTCGGAAAAATATGACTGTTAAAAGGGAAAGTTAACATTAAAACACACAGAAAGTTGCATTTATGAGGACAGATTGACAAATCTAGAGATAGATATGCAATTAATGAACAAAATCTAAACACGATCTAAGTTAATGATGAGGTTAGAAAGTTAGAATTGTTATAAAAAGTCGTGTCTCACCCAGATTTGGCACTTTGCTGAATTGAGAATTCGAGTTATGATATTGCAAAGAAGTTATAGAAATTTCCACATGAATACCCTGTTGCCTGAAGAATTTATTCATATATTCAACGAGAAAGGCTTAGCCGAAATCATGGAAGCAACAACCAGAGTAGCCGCTGATATGCCCACAACATCATCTGAGATGATTGTAGTAGCAAAACCTGTAGCAGCATCATCATGCACTCAACGGAGAACTCCACAAAAGAAACTGACCAAAGAGCAGAGAACAAAGAAGAAACAGGATAAGAGACCTGTCGATCCTTAGCAACAATGTGAACAAGTAAGAGACAATGAGGAAGAAGCAGAGCATGTGAAAATGGAAACGTATGGCATGACATTTCCATCGCCTCTACCACCATATATTCCACCTAGAAAACTAGACGCAAAACCAGTAAAAGAGTCGAAGGATGTGAAGTATGGTGCCTTCACACCCTTATTTCCACAGTTAGTATGATTTACTGGATACATCTTCGGGAAAATTCCACAGCTTAAGTTCCTACACTACGATTTCAATGACAGGAAGAAATACCCACAGTTCACACCAGACAAATACGTAAAGAAATTACACTACCCTGAGAGTGGTGTGACGAGGTTAGAGTTGTAGCAGTGGGTAGCTGGATTGGCGTAGTCGAGTTTATTGAAAATGCTAAATGTGTCACACTTTGGCAAAAGTCCAGGGAGCACAAACAGTGTGTGACAACTGCTCGTGTTGGTTCACGATGGATGACTATGGATGGGGAAGAGGATCCCTATAGACCAAATTCTCATATGGAGAATCACAATATTGTCGTATCAAGGGCAGAAACCGTAGAAGAATTTTTTGTGAAAGACTAGGACAGAGCAATAGCTGAAAACATGAATAAGAAGTTTAGACTAAAAAAAGGGAAGTGAGGTTATGATATTAACTCAAAAAATGACCAAGAAAATCACTTCACAGCACACATAATAGCTGGAAAGATCATGAGAAAGTGTCGGTCTAATGAAGTCCCTGCATCGGTAATTTCATTAGCTGTGCAATGCGCTAATAGGGTTCAATACAACTGGGTCACATATCTATGCCAGGAGTTTCTAGAACACTGCCATGAGGTTCAAGATAAAGGTACTACATTTCATTATGCATGGTTAATTTTGATAATAGCGATGCTGGCATGGAGAGGGTCGGAGGATTCACAGTTTCCTCTGATAGCTTCAGATGTTTGTGAAGACGTGTGGTATGCCTCACTGTGGTACACCACTAAATCTTCGTGAGAATAGGAGAATAATATGTTTTGCGTGTATACCATATGGGTTTACACATGTTGGTGAACCAACACCCTCGCCTTTCACCAAGTCTGTACAGGCAGTATAGCGTTGTCTCGAAGTTTAAAGTTGACTTCCACATTATTTACATACAGGCTCACAGGGACACAAGGAAGAAATGGCATCCCCTACCATATTTAGTAACAAAATATGACCTCCTCCCATTGGTACAAAAGTGTCCCACAGAATGGATGACTGTGCTGGAGACAGAAGCAGAAGATAGTCCGACAAAGGAAGACACATCGCAGCATGGGGAAGCGAGTAGAAAGGATAAAGATAAGGATGAGCACATGTTAGAAGAAGAGGAGAAACATGACAAGGGTCACAAGGATCCTCCTGAAGGTGATGAGAAGTACAAAAAATATGAGAATATAGGGATAGATCCATTTATCACAGAAAAGAGGAAGGCACACCATGAAGCTGCCACGAAGAGAAAAAAGAATCACAAGGTAGAGAAGACAAAGGACCTAATGCCAGTGATCCTCATTGATGAGGACTTGGATCAAATCGGGGGAAGAATTCAGGAAGAAACAACATAATCTTTGAAAAGGTTAGAGGATAACTATGGAGCACTTCTAACAGGGTTTGAAGAGTGCATCACAAAACTGAAGATATTGTCACAAACAGTTAGACAACCAACGTGGGTAGTGAAGAAGATTGGAGAGGAAAGGCCAGTAGAGCCTACACTTGCAACACTGATAACACTGATACCTACCAGAGCTCTGCAGTTTGACTCCACCGAGGTTCAACAATAGGATAAAGAATGGAGGTATGTCAACATGAACATCACAGTAGTACCATTGCAGAGATTACACAAGTTGCATCTGCAGATAATAGATGAGTTGAAGTTGCGTGAACAACACACCTTACAACTGAAGATTCAGGTAGAAAGAGAGCGAGCTTCACTATAGCAGAAGCTTGGCTAGGTGATCCAAGAAAGGGATTAGGGAGTTCAACAGAAGCAGAAGTTGAAGGAAGTAGTCGAAGCCACATGCCGAGAAGTTTTGGACCTTGATGTCCAAGAAGAGGAACAAGTGGAGGACAAGGTCATGAAGCTCAACCTTGCAGTAAAAGGATACAAGGAGAAAATTGTGGAAGTGAAACTTTCATATGAGATGAAGATAAGTGAGCTACAGATGAAGCTATAGCCAACCACACCATGGGAAGTGCGGGAGCAGAGGGACACTGACCTAAAGGCTGCAATGTCCAGCATCTACACAACAGTGGAAGATTGTGGGAAGATTTTGGATGAAAGCTTAGAAATTTGGACTTAGCTATAGGAAGATCCAAATGTGCAAAAATTACAAGAAGAAATTCAGCAAAAGCAACAACAATTGGAAGATATTCGGGCAACTACGAAGACCTTACCAATCTCACAGAAGCTCACCAAGATCAATGAAGGAAAATACCTCCAGAAGAAGATAGAGGAGCAGAGGAAAGAAGAGAAAGTTTTGACAGAGAGAACTCAACCATGGCAAGATGAGGCTCTCCAACAATCTCAAGAAGTGGCTGGGAAGCTTCAACAACTTTGACAAAGAGAAGAGGCAGTGTTATAGAAGGCTACAGGACTAGTGATAGAAGCACTGCTGGAGGAAGTGCACAACGAAGAGAAGCAGGTCATAGAGATTCTGCAGTAGTTCAATAGTGCCTACAATAGTATTGCAGCAAAGATCAGAGGCAAACCGACTGAGTGACTCGGGACGAGTCACATATGAGTATGGGGGACCTATTGGGCGCAACCCAACTTGGCTTAGATTTTGGTAAAGACTCCACATTTTGTGGAGTGGAGCATGCAATAGAGTAGCGGAACACGAAAAATGACCACACAACAAAGCATTTGGAATACACCGTGCAGTGTAAGGTATTTGGGGTGGCTCGAAGCCCCTCCTTTTTGTAATAGCACGATTTTGTAAAAGGGTTTTGGGCCATAGTTTCTTATTTTAGGGAGTCCATGGTATTTGGACCATGGTATTGTAATGATGTGGCCCTATGATGTGATGGTATATATAGGGTAAAAATAATAAGAAGACAATCATCGAATTGATCCAGATTAGTGTTATGGTTGTATTATTGTGATTCGTAGTTTTGTAGCGAATAAGAGGTTCTAAAATTGAGTGGGAAGAGGCCTGAGTCTACAGCTTAGTGTGCAGACAACCTGCATCTTAGTGTGTAGGCCAAGAACTATTTTTTGTTAAAAGAATCTTTATATTAAAAAACAATTCTTGTGGACGTAGCCCTACACCAGGGTGAACCACGGTAATCTGGTGTTCTTATGTGTATGATGTGTATATTTTCTTATTATCTATTACAGTTTCCTTTTACATAAATGCAATGTTGGTTTATGGTTTTACATGACATGTTTTAGTGTTTTATCTAATGTGGCGAAGTGATTTATGAATGTTAAGAATGAGAATAATTAATAATACCCTATCTCCTAGTCCCTCAAGGCTACAGAAACCTAGTTCTACATCCTCCCAAAGTCACTTCAGGTGAGACTGTGCCCTATTTGCAGGTCGTTTCTGAAAGGTCCAGTGATTAAGGGTTTTGTTGGTGCGTAGTATAGATCTAACCCGGGTCAGCCCAAATCAATTCAATAAGAACATGTATAAACTTGATGTGGAATATTTTGATGCATTAAGTAGTAAAGCAGAGAAATTGTAGAGTCATGATGTCGATGAGATATGACATAAGAGATTGGGCCATTTGCGTCATGGCACCTTGAAAATTATGCAGCAAAAAATCACTAGCCTCCCTAAAGAATCACTTGAGAAGTGGGATGTCTGCAAGAGTTGTACCTTGGGGAAGTATGTAAAATCCACATTCCATAATAGAGACAACAAAGCACATGTAGTCTTGGGGAGAGTCCACTCTAATATTTGTGAACCCTTATCGACAACCTCCACTACCAGACAAAAATACTATGTTATCTTTATTGATGATTTCTCAAGAAAGTGTTGGATCTTCTTCATGCGGAATAAGGATGAGAGATTCTCAAAGTTTATAAAATTCAAGGCACTAGTTGAGAAAGAGACTGACAAGAAGGTGAAGTCTCTTAGGAGCGATAATGGATATGAGTATGTTTCGAACAATTTCGAGGGTTTATGTGTGAAAGAAGGAATTCAAAGAGAGCTCATAGCACCCAACAACCCACAATAGAATGACATAGCTGACAGAAAGAATCGAATCATTATGGGAGCTATGAGTGCTACTACATGACCAAGGCCTACCACTACATTTGTGGGCAAAGGCATGTAACACAATAGTCTACTTGCAAAATTGAATTCCTCATCGGATTCTTGGTTTGAGTGCAATGGAGGAGGATTTCTTGGGGAGAAGGTCGGATGTGTCTCATGTCAAAATTTTTGGAGCCTTTGTTTATTGGCATATCTCCAAATATTCAAGGAATAAGCTTGCACTGACATCAGATTTGGGAGTTTTTGTGGGTTACACCCACATTCCACACAATTAACTTGTTTACTTACCTTCCCTCAAAATGAAAGTTCTATGAAGGGATGTAAAGTTTGATGAGGAGAAACTGATGTGGTGCTCTCTTGAGAGGGAGCTTCAAATCCCACCAGAATAGGAGCTTTTAGCTCCAAAGGAGGAGCCTCAGGAATTTGTGTAGTAGCCACAAATGGAGGATCAGAGAGGAGGTAGATCGGAGACATCCACTCAAGCAGAACCATCCAAAGAAGGTAGGAAAGGAACTAGGGAAGCTGATAGATTGGTGCAGGATTTGAGGGAGAAAGTGGGAGCTCCTTCAAATTTACGTAGGAAAAGGATGTCACCTGATAGGTACACTAGCTACATGGATCTAATTGTTGAGCTTGTAGAGACTAAGCCATCCTCTTTTGAGGAAGAAGTAGAGAAACTAGCTTGGTTTGATGCAATGGTGGAAGAATACAAACACATCATGAAGAACAGCATTTGGGAAGTGGTCCCAAGACCGACAAATAAATCAGTTGTGGGTTCGAGATGGATCTTCAAGGTAAGGCATGCAGTAATGGAAGAATAGAGAAGTATAAGGCCAAATTTGTTGCCAAAGGATTCTATGAAGTTGAGGGAATTGACTACGAGGAAACCTTTTCTCCTGTAGCAAGGTATTCGCCCATTAGATTAATTCTTGCACTAGCTACATAGATGGGGTGGAAGATCCACCAGATGGATGTAAAAACAACATTTATGAATGGTGTTATTGAGGAGAAAGTTTACATCAAGAAACCAGAAGGTTTTTATTCATTTGATCAAGAGTCTTATGTGTGCAGACTCAGGCAATCATTGTACAGTATCAAACAGGAATCTCGGGCTTGGTGCACCAAGATCGATAGTTATCTCACTGGATTGGACTTTAAAACAATGAAGCAGATGCGAACCTATATCATATTTTGGTAGAAGGTAATTTGTGTATCATTTTTTTATATGTTGATGATTTAATATTGATAGGTGATGAGCAGTTGATCATCTCTTGCAAGGAGGACTTTGCGAGGGAATTTGATATGAAATACATGAGTCTCACGCAAAACTTCCTCAGGTTGGAAGTATAGCAAGGTGATTTCACATGGAGAGTTGTAAGCCCATGGGGACACTTCTAGCGACCAACTGGAGGAAGGAGAATGCCACTTTAGGTGAAGAGGTTGACGCTACCATTTACTAGCAACTAGTGGGTTCACTTATGTATCTTGTGAACACACGACTAGATATGTGCTATGGAGTCAACCAGTTGAGCCAACCTATGGTTAGGCTGACCAATTTGTATTGGAAGGCAAAAAAGCATGTCTTACAGTACCTCAGAGGCACTACCCAGTATGGATTATGGTATAGATGGACAAAGGGAGTGAATTTGTGTTGCTTCACAAATGCATATTGGGCAGGCAGTCCATCCAACCAGAAGAGTAGATCAGTGTTGGGTCCACAGTGGTTTCTTGGTATAGCAGGAAGTAAATATCTGTGTTGCTCAGCTCAGTATAAGTAGAATACATGGTTATAAATCAAGAAACAGGTGAGGCGATCTGAATGAGAAAGATACTTGTGGTATTGTTTGATCAGATGATGAATCCAACTATGATCTATTGTGATAATTATAGTTGCATAATCTCTCTGAGAATCTAGTATTTCACAATCGATCCAAGCATATAGATATTTGGTATCATCATTTACAGGACTATGTGCGGAGGAGGATAATGTTGCTATAATACATTTCAACAAAGGAACAAGATGATGACATCTTGCCAAAGGTTTTGTCAGGAGGGAAGTTTGAATTCCACAGGTGTAGGATATGGGTGGTTGAAAATCCATTTCTTTCTAAGAGGGAGTGTTGAGAAGTGTAGCAAGAAAGTATCCATTTGAATTTACCTTGGTGAAATTGAAAAAATTCGAATTTCCACACCAACAGACAACTTGGAGGCAGTTAACTTGTGTGACATGTCTTGTGTCACTTAGTTTACTCAATAAATTCAAGTTAGAGGGATTGGAGTTTAGTTAATCATGTGTGATTGCTAATTTGTAGAAATTAAGTTGAGTTATTTCTAGTTGTATTCAATTAAACTAGTTTTAACTATTGATAGAATTAGTGGAAGGTAAGTTGTGTAGTTGGAAAACAATCTAACTTAGTGATCATTTAGTTAACTAATCAATCATCTCAAAATATCTAGTCATTGCAAGGAATTTGAGTTCCTCAGCTATGGTGGATATTCCAAGGTAGTGTAACAAGTAGTTGCAAACAAGTTTGAGTGTATAGGTGTTGCATGTAGCCAAGTGTTCAATCCTTGGGAATTGCACAATCAATTGGAGGAAATTTCCTTAAAAATAGGGGCTAATTCCTCAGAATTTTTGTAAGGAAATAAGCGCTCAAGCAGAGGAAAGAATTTTCTAAGTCTGGGTTAGAGTTTGTCATTTATCAGAGATAGGTTATTCACTTGCAGGTTGTGCTTAGAGCGGGAAGCAATTGTAATGCATTCTCTATTCATCTGATTAATGCAAAGAGGCTTGAGGGGTTTTTCCCTACTGGTTTCCCCTAGAAAAACACTGTTCATGTGTGGTTTTTCTTATTTTATGTTTATGAAGGTTGTTCTAAATTGTGAATTAATTTCCGCAGAGTAGTAGAGTAGAATTGCGTCTCTTGATTTTAGATCAAAATTCTTGAGCAATTGCAATTCTATCACCATAATTATATGCACATTGCACAATAATAGTGCTCAAGGACTACCTCTTTCCCCCCCGAACTGTGTAATCTTGCCTCCCAATTGGTCTTTTACTATGCATTGTGCAGTTTCAGTCAAACGTTTGTCTCTATGTCTCTCTAAGCTATGCAATCCAGTGGCTTAGTCTCTCCCTTGAACTGCGCATTACACAATCATAGTGAGCAATTCCTTCCTGTCTGCCTCTTTGAATTACTCAACTATGGAATATTCAGTCACTGGCCTCCCAAAATTATGTATTTTGCAATCACAGTGAGAAACCCTTTATCGTTGTCTCACTGACTTGCCCAATTACACAGTGTTGTACCTCCCTATATCCCAGAATTACGCATTGCATAGTTTCAATGAAAAATTCCTCATTGTTGTCTCCTTAGCTTCCTCAACTGCATAATATTCCTTCTATGACCCTAAAATACTATGCATTATGCAGTCATAGTCATAGACTATCACTCCTGTCTCTTGGAACTACGCACTACTCAATCCTTAATCCTTGTCCTTTGTCCTGAACTGAGTCCCGATTCCAATCAGTGAAGTGCATAAGGAGAGTTAGGCTAGGATATTTCTAGGCTAATGTTGTCTTATCATGGGTGAATTCCATCTGCAAGTACTATATCTTGATATGATAGGATGATGTTCAAAGAGGATGCTTAGGTTATCATTCAAAAAGACACTTGTGAAGTTGGAACCATGAAGAGATCATCAAGAGAGAAGATGAAGGTACATCATATCACAACAAAAGATTAAAGATTAGCATCACATAAAGACTCCATGTCAATAAGACCCTTTGAAGGGTTAAGATAAAGGAAACGCAAAGATCTATCATGAAGAAGTCAAAGTCAAAACAACAAAGTTTCATATAATTATTGCCAAGTCATGGATTATACAAGTGTTATCACAATTTCATATGTGCCAATGGGTCTTGCCACATGATGTGGATCTTAATTATGTATTTCCAAAAATGACAAAATGTGAATGAGTGGAAGTTCAAGAGTCACATGTGGAATATGAAAGGTCACATGTAAACTAAAGAGTCACTAGGAAAAGTCCAAGAGTCTTGTAGAAGTTCAAGAGTCACTTGGAAGTCTAATAGACATGAGGGAAGCTCAAGAGTCATGGGGATATGAAAGGTCATTCCTCTTGTTATAAATACACCCTCGTAACTCAAGAAAAGGGCTTTTTGGAGGCTTAGGATTTGGAGATTTAGCCTTGGCTTCTCTAGCTTAGCATAGGAGAGAAGATCATTCTTTAGAGAATCAAGAAGTGACTCAATGTTCCACTACTAGAGCTAGTGGCTCGCCATTGTAACCGTGTACTTGGATCTTTCACTTAATAATCAGAAGCTCGTTGAGCCAACAAATTTCATGGTATATGTTATGTTCATATGTACTAAATAAATTTAACTACTTCATTGGCTTTGGTACTTATCTTGTTGAATGTGTGTTGTATTTTCTTTAATGATCATTGTGTCTATGTGAACTATTTCGCTAGATAACTAACAAATCTTTCCTTTATCTCACGTGCCTCTCTTAGGAGAGTACTATTACTTTCCTAAAATATGAAACTTACAGAAAATATTAAACGTGAAACATAAATACAGAATTGTGAGACTTAGTTGAGTTTGCTACATTTATAAGGTTGTAAAATTATCAAAGGAATGACCATGCAAATCATGCAAGACACTAATAAGTCATGCAAATGAATAAATACCCATTTTCTATATTTTTTTGTTTCTTTTATAAGGTGGTGTATAATTTCCATCTAATAACACTTTATTATCCTGAGTTGATGACATTCACTATAATCATTTGTATAAATATATGATTGAATTTTATATGATAATAGTTTCATCCTAATGTGTGAGTTTTGGAGAAGTCATATAGCCAAGATACATCATTTTGTTTTACTAAATTCCAATGTATTTGTGACAACCCTTTTATATACCCCTCTTATAATAGTCATTGTGAATCATAGTTCATGTAAATAATCACTAGGCTAGAGAAGTGGACTCAGATTCAAGACTGAGGAGGGGTTGCCTGTGTAGAGTTTAAAACCAAAACCAAGCCACTTAATTTATTTTACCTAATCATCTCCCTAGAAAATTAAATGGCCATGTTGGTGCATACATTGAATGGTGTGTTAGTGTCAGTCTTTGCAGCCTTCCTCCAGTGATCAAACATGCTCTTACAAGTGATTTTAAGGCGTCAAAGTCAAATTTTGTCATTTCAATGAGTCTTCAAGCAAAATTTGGTCACTAGGCATTAGGTCTAGGGTTTTCTTTCACTCCTTTCAAATTTGCCCAAATGTCAGTCTATGTCACTATTCAGCTGAGTCTATCATCATTCAGAAGGTTGTTATCATCATGTCAGGCTCCATTAGGTCATTTTACACCTTGTTCATGCCTCAGTTGCGCCTAGGGAAGGTTCATTTCCCTCTCCTAGGGTTTTGAAGGCAATTTCTCTTGAATGATCAAATCATTAGCAAAACTTGTATCCTGATGTTCATACACTTTCCCCTATCATTAATGTACCTTATTAAACACTTCCCATCACTGAGATCCCCCAAATTCCTCATTTTTGCACAAACCCTAGTTTCTTGCCACAACTTGGCAATTTTATAGGCTAGGCCTGTGTTTTTCCCTTTTGGACCCCTTCCCCTCACTCGATCTCTAGATTCCATTTCCCCTGCTTCCTAACATCCCTCCCTACTTCCCAAAATTTCCCCAAGAATTTAGAAGCCCCTTATCCCCTTCATTTCGACAAAATCCCTTGTTTCACACATCGGGATAAGTTTCACTCAACAGATATTCCAGAGCAATCAAAGATGAATTTTGGAAAACTGAGAGAGGGTTTTGTCCAAAATAGGCCAAGGAAGAAAAAAATCCTTCACTTTTTACACAGGTGTCATGGTTTTAGAGAAATGTCAAAAATACAATCGCCTCGGGAGAATTGATCCACCTCTGAAGTGACCTTGGGAAAATCAAGTTTTCTCCTAGCTTGGTTGGCCAAACAACTTTCTTGATGAGTCAAAGGATAACTAGACAAAATATATTTTCAATGAACTATCATGAGCTCAATTTGGAGTTGAGGAAGGCATTCAAAAGTTGACTGCAACAGCACTCTGCCTTGAGGCAGCCTCATTTGGCACATTTTGACCAGTCTTGGGAGATTTGATTTGTGACAAGGCAAATGAACTCCAAATCGAAAAATTCCAGTTGTGTTGGAAATTATACTCAAATAACTTTCCAACGAGCTATCCTTCACCCGATTTCAACATCAGGAAGGCCTCAAAAAGCCTCCTGTAAAATGCATTATGTGGCGCGCGACGCACTGGGTGATTCGCGCGACGCATTGAGTGCGCGCGGTGCACTGGGCTCAAATCGCCAGTGTTAATTTACAAGCGCGCGGTACATAGGGAGTGTGCAGAGCACTGGGTAAGGCGCATGGCACTTACAGTTTAGAGCCTGAAACTAGTTCGAAAACTCATCAAATCGCCTCCTCTTTACATAAACTTGTCAGGTAGGCTCGCCTCCATTGCCTTTGGTTTGTTTTTAATGGTGAATGTGATGGGTTCGTGAATTATTGTCGTGGAGATCAGATTTTGAAAACCCTCCCTTTAAAATACATTCAAAGGAAATTTTTTGTGGGGCCTTGAGTTATTGCTTGGTCGCCAAGGACTCTCCCATTCACCATTTCCCTTTTGTTTCCTCATTTCCTAACCCCCCATCAAACTCATTAATCCTACATTGCACTCAAATCCCAAAACTCCAAAACCATAGCCCTTATAAAAATATCCCAACCCTATACAACAGTCCCACACCCTAAACCCTATTCCTATACATAAATCCCCAAACCTCAGACTCCTAAAACACGATCAAGTGACTGTCCTCACATTGCAGGCTTCAATTGATTGAACCATATCCTTACCCTCACTCCATAATACCTACTGTTCCATATTCCTCACAGCTCCTCATTTCCCTTTTGGCATATTTGGCACTTGAAGACAAAGACATCACGCCTTCATTCCTCATTTTCAAAAAATCAAACATACATTTGGCATAGACTTTCAACACCATGGAGGCAGACACCGATACATTATATGACCAAGACAGTGACTTTACAACTGAAATTGCATGCACCAGGAGGGCACTAAAATGTCGAAAAAGGGAGGATAGACTTCGAATATTGGTTGAAGCTTCTTTGGCTGAACATGGCACTTGATGAGGCACCTTCAGCCCAAATTTCAAGGAATTTGGAGAAAATTTTGTCAATTTGAAATTTTTGGCTTGCAAAACAGGTTTTTTGGCTCAACGCGTAGTGCGTCGACGCGTGCGCTTATGATTGGGACACTTGTTGGAGGAAAATTTTATATTTTTGGGTTTTTCATGGTAAGTTATGCATGATCCGCTATTTCCAAGGAATTTCATCAAGTTCTGGGTGATCAAAAGGCCCAAAAACACCATGAAAATCACCTTTCTACCACCTTTTACACCAGCAGGAAGTACTTCCGGGAAAATGACATTTTGAGGGGGAAAATGAGCTCCAAATTGCGAAATTCCACTTGGGATGGATAGCAGACATCCAGGGCTTTCCAACCAGCTATTGTGAGCTTGATTTGGAGGTCAGGAAGTGCCCCACAAGCAGGCTGAAAGGCGCGCGGTGCATAGAGCTCAGGCGCGCGGCACATAGGGATTTTTGGCCAATTTTTCATCTTTCAGCTCAGAAATTCAGCCATTTTAACTAGTTTTGATTTTTGATGTAATTTTTTACTTCTCTTCATGTAATTGATTAAACATGATGTAATTTTGACACATTTTTACTTGTTCTAGAGGATTCATTCACTAAAAGGTGAAAATTAAATGAATGAATCAGTTTCCTAGCATATAGGGGTAAGTTGTTTGACTACCTAGATTTCAGTTCCTTGGTTAGAATTAGTTCAAAAAGCTCCTAGAATGATGAGATCGACCCCTAGAGGCAAGGAAAGGGGTTAGGATGGTCTATATGATGTAATTTCTCAATCATTTTCAGAGGTTGGAGAGGTTGGACACTTGGGATTGCTCTGGCATACTATTGTACATATTTTCTCTGCATTTTTGGCTAAGGAAAGACCAGGGTTTTGCAGCACTGTTTGGGATCCATGTGGCTTTACGTTTTGATGGTGTCTTTCTTTCAGTAATTTTAAGTTGTTATGTGTACCATTTTCCTTCTTTCATCTTCTGTAATTGAACAAATGGAGTGTTAAGGTAGAATCCATCGATGGTTATGCTCTGCCTTTAAGTTTGCTTAATTTTCCATGTTTTCATCTGTTTAAGGAGAATCCTTGAAAGATTCTTGCTCTCCTTAGCTCCTCACCAGTTTGATCTACCCATTCGTTCCCTTTGAAAGCATCAAGACGATAGCCTACCTTGCCCCAAATAGACCTCTGCAAAAACTGTGCCTCATCCCCAAGCCCAAATTTGCCTTTCCTTGTTTCCACACAAAAACTCCTAAAAACTCAAATCAAACCTTTGTACTGCACATCTAGCCTAAAATTAGCTTTTGTTTTAGTCATCTTGAGCCTCATCGATTATCTTTGCCGAGATTGACCCGGAGAGAGCACTCTCCTGTCCTCGTAGGGCTAGCTACGAGGCTGAGCGTGGTTTGATGCAGCCTTGAGTTTTACCTTATTTCAGCCTGAGGTAGATTTGAGTGCTAACATGGTGTATGGGTAGCCTACAGTAAATCACATGCAGATACTGTCCTTAATCTCAAGTGATGTGTTGAAGAAATAAACACACATGAGAGGGGCACGAAGAGGGTAATTACTCAATAGAAGGAAGGGTGAAAACATTGAAAAAGAAAGTGATTTGGTAGTATGAGTGCCCATGATTTCCTTAGTATTCCCATTATGTAAGTGGAGAATAGGTTGGACCATTGTAGGGAAAAAAAGGGAGAAAAATGCAAAGTAGAACATAAGCACTGGAGTGGGGAGCGCAACAGGGGAAAAAAGTAGTTGCAGAAAATCTTCATGGTGAAATTGGGGGCATAATTCCTTGAATTTTTGGTGATACCCTATTTTTATTGGTTTGAATCTGACCAGGAGAGTTCATAGAGTTACTAATTCACTTGGTGCTTACTTTGGCAGCTGAGAAAACATCTTTTGGAGTGAAGTTATTCTCTTAAAGTTAGAGGAATTTCCTTGTTTCTTAGTTATATTCTTGTGATTGATTTATGAGAGTTTGAGTGAGTCACGATGGTGTTCTATGCTTGGATGTAGATAATATACTACTTGAGAAGTGGAATCATCCTCTTGAATCCCTGGTTTACAGATGAATGGTGTGAATACCCTTGAGAACTTAACTCCTCAAACTCTGAATTCGGCTTAAGGGTGGTTAGTTGCAAGAAAGATTGTTGTGCAACGAACCTACGGTTGGGTGGAGAGTTGAATTCCCTTCCTTAGTTGTCAGTATCTTGAATATAATAATATAAGTGCTTAATTATAGACTATGCACACTTGATTTACGGGTATTGTTGCTAGATAATCTGAGTGTGTCATTGTTTTCATTAAGGAATCTATATTCTTGTATGTATTTGCAATGAAATATGTTGTATGATCATTCTCAAGATGTGAGAGACTTGTAGTTTCCTTTGTATGCTATTATACTTCCTAATATGTAGGGTAATTTGCATAATTAATGTAGTTTGTTATGAATCTAGTTAGACTCCTATAGTACTAAGGAATTCCATGGTTTATATGTTATTCGTACTAGAGGATCTTTGAGCTTGTTCATTATAGAGGATATTTTGTTTTAAGGTATGTATGGGACTTATTATGACTTAACATGGATCTCTATGTTTATTTTTAGTTGAATGAGGTATAGAATTATTTACAGAAACACACATATATGCTTCATCTAAACCTATTATGCATTGTCTATGGATGATTAGGCATCCTTATGTATTTTTAATTAGATGAATGTGGGTAATATAATCAGATGGTTGAGTGTCTTGTAGATCCCTATAGATTTTGATGTGCTTCCTGAATTGTTGAGTTAATTTCCATGTTTGTTATGGTGTGTGAAATTCCATGGTCAAGTGATTTACTCGCTGAGAATATTTGTGTATGGGAATTTAAGTGTTATGTTGTTGAGAGGGATGTGTAAGGCTTGTTATTATTCTTGATACATAGGAAATTCGATGTATCTAAGAAT
This sequence comes from Pinus taeda, assembly GCA_000404065.3. Lineage (NCBI taxonomy): Eukaryota > Viridiplantae > Streptophyta > Pinopsida > Pinales > Pinaceae > Pinus > Pinus taeda. The sequence continues at coordinate 151,594 of APFE031385775.1, forward strand.
TGTGTTTTATTAATAACCAGAAATTGAATTCATTGTGTTGATGTATTCCTATAATTTCATACATTTTGAGTAGAACCAAGCTCTCAGGAGAACCTTGGTTAAACCCCTAAATGTTTCTAAGAAAACCTATAAGATCACTCAGATTTAATAAGGAAGAAACACCTATTTTTGAAGGCCAAACTTGGCCTAGCCTTGGAAGTTTTGGAAGTCCAAGCATTCAGGAGAAAGAGAAAGAGTTAACTCACAATGGATTCAAACCTCGAATAGGGTTGGAATGAGTCGACTCGTGAGTTGAATATTTTAATGAATTTTATTTAATGTGGAGGCCTTTGGGGCTAGGCATACCATGTTCAAGGCCAAACACATTTATAAGAAAATGTGTTCTTATCGTGTAGGATAAAACTTGAATTATAGAGGAAGGTGGGCTCGAATGGTGGGGCCAAGCTATACCATAAGTCCACGAGCCAGGGGTTATTAGACCTAATGTGTCATGGAAATCCTAGATGGGTGATGGCCTGAACTAGTTCAGGGGTTGAGGACATCCAAGACCAGTGTGAGGGAGGCTGGGAGACCCAAATGTGGGCCAGGCCTAGAGGTGAACGTAGCTAGAGGTTATTCTGGGGGTCCAAGGTCTAGAGTCTTAGATAAGTGAAACAACATAGAAAACTTGTATTTTCAAAATTTGTTATAACTTGATATTGCCACATTACACATTATGGGTTGGGATTTTGGGCCAACATGGAATGGTGATGTGTTCTATACCATATGGTAATAACTAAGGATGCATTAGCACCTAGGGTGATGTGGAACCACCTAGGTGAGGTGGGGTGCCATGTGGGCACTGTTAGGTCCTGATACTACTAGTGTAACCCCTTATTGCTATTAGTGCAACACCATTATTACATTGTTGTGCCCATGTAGTTCCTATATTTTTATTATTGTGCCCCATAGAAGCCCACTATTGTTATTATTGTGGCCTTACATTATTATTGTTATGTTGGCTCTACTTATATTATGACCCCTTAGACTCCTATATATAGAAAGGAGGTCTTGTCATTTGTAATCATCTAAGAATTGTTCATTTGTGTAAAGTAAAGGAGGTTTCCCTCTCAAAGAGGCTTATTTCTAAGGTGTTTATCTATCTTTTTAATCTTTTTGTGAGCTAGTTTCATAACATTTGGTATCAGAGCTTTGGATTCTAGGGTTTCCCTACTCCAAACAGGTCATCGTGGAATTTTTTCTATAATGTTGTTTCTATGAAGTTTCAGAACCTAAAACAAAAACCCAATTGAGATGAAATCGAGCTGAACCTTGGGTCCGAATTTCAGATCTTGTCTCGCTATATTTTCGGAGATATGATATGAGGAAGTTAGAGTTTTTGCAAGTTCCCAAATTTCATCTAAAACATGTCATCGTGTAATTTGTGCTATAACTTTTTCGCTACAAAGTTTCAGAAGAAAAAAAAAACCCATTTGAGATGGAGTCAGTCGGAACCTTGGGCTCAAATTTCAGATCTTGTCTAGCTATATGTTCGGAGATATAATCTAAGGAATTTAGGGTTTTTGCAAACCCCCAAATTACATTCCAAACAGGTGACCTTGGGAAAATCATCATAGCTTTCTCTCTAAGCATCAGATTGAATTTTTTTAAGAAGTTACAGAAAGAAAACGGACTATAGTTTTTTGAGTATTATTTTTAGAACCTGAGGTTGAAACAATGACCCGTGGCATGTCATACAAGATCACTCTACTGAACTAGTCTATAATTAGGTCAACGTGGGAGATTGGGAATAAATATTTCTCCGGGAATCCAATTGTGATAAGACTTTTGGAGTTAGAAAGAGGATTCAGAGGGCTATTATAGGCCGAAATTTGAGAACTTAAATATCCGAAATTACAGAGGTACAGTCGTTTCAAGATCAAGATCCTAAAATAAAGAAAAAGCGAGATGAGGAAGTTTGATGGCAAGGTTCCGGTAAATTGGATACTATAGATGGAGAAATATTTTGATCTACATGGTGTACCACTATTACAAAAGGTACATATTGCATCTAATTATGTAGAATCTAATCAATTTTTATGGTATAAATGGCTTTGTTCTTGTAAACCACTTGTCATGTGGTCAATTTTCATGGAGGAAATGATAGCACATTATGAGGATACCAAGAGCAACACCTTCTTTAGCCAATTGATAAATCTCAAACAAAGGGGTTCAATGGTAGAGCACATTGAAGACTTTCAATAATTGAATATAAGGGTAAATGATATTCTAGAGAAGCAAATATGAATAGTTTTATCTATGCCATGGAAGCTGATATCAATGGTATGAAAGCATATTGGAAGAAAGGCATGGAAGATTTGAAGAAAGACATGGAAGGTTTGAAGGAGGGTGGGGAAAATCTTCTACAAGAAAGGCCTCCTAATGATGAAAAGGATCAAGAAACATCACAAGAAGAGGATATACATCGGGAACCAACCTTAGAGAAAGAACAAATGAATCCGACCATATCTTGTATTGTAATGGCATGAATTACTACTCCTCAAACTCTCAAGATAGAAGGACGTATCAAGAAGAAGAAGGTTCAAGTAGTGAAATATCAAGAAGAAAAGTATCAAGAAATATCAAAAGAAAAGGATACTCACCAGGAACCAACCCCAGAGAAAGAAGAAATGAATCCAACCATATCTTCTAATGCATTGGTCAGAATTACCACTCCTCAAACTATAAAGATATAAGGACATGTCAAGAAGAAAAAGGCAATAGTGTTGATTGACTCGGGTAGTACCCATAATTTTATTCATTGTAAGATAGCTAAGGAATTGAATTGCTTCCTATATCCAACACCAGAGTTTCAAGTGACAGTTGTAAGTGGAGGAACCATATATTGCTCTGGAAAGTGCCATAATATCAAGCTATCCATGGGAGAATATGTATTGAATAGCCCAATTCTTTCCATTCCAATGGGTGGTACTGATGTTGTACTAGGAGTCCAATGGCTACTATCCTTGGGTACAATAGATTTTAATTTTCATGAAATTTTCATGAAATTTTCTTTGGAAGGAAAGGAAGTGGAATTAAGGGGTATCACAAGAAAACCAGGAATGATAATTAGCTCTAATGAAATGACAAAGCTTCTAAAGAAAGAAAAACGAGGTTTAATTGCATAATTATGTTTGCTAATTGTTCCCACATCGAAATCATCTATTTCTCCAGATCTCCAAAATGTCTTAGAAAATCATTCCAAGATATCTGAGACTCCCAAAGGTCTCCCTCATATTCATGATCATGATCATGCTATTCATTTGATTCTAGGAAGTGTTCCTCCAAACATCAGGCCTTATAGATATCCATATGCCCAAAGGAGTGAAATTGAACATATCGTTTGCAGAAATGGTAGAGGTTGGTATAATTATCCAACCAAATTTGATAAACAAAGCAAGGGATGAATGGAAGAAGGACGAAGAAGTGTGGCCACTCATTCAAAAGTTGCAGAAGATCCCAGTTCAAACAATATTGCCAGAACTTGACAAGGAAGGAAAAATCATAGTGGAACCTCGAGCAGTCACAGAAACAAGAACCCGACAACTACGAAATCGATCAATTTTAGAGTATCTCATCAAGTGGAAGAACTCACTTGCTGAAGATTCCACATGGGAGGACAAGAATTTTATATAGAAGCATGAATAACTACTCAATCGTTGAGGACAACACTTTTTGAAGGAGAGGGGCATGTTAGGTCCCTATACTACTAGTGTAACCCCTAATTGTTATTAGTACAACACCCTTATTATATTGTTGTGCCCATGTAGTCCCCATATTGTTATTATTGTGCCCCATAGAAGCCCACTATTGTTATTATTTTGGCCTTACATTATTATTGTTATGTCGGCTTTGATTATATTATGACCCCTTAGACTCCTATATATAGAAAGGGGGCCTTGTAATTTGTAATCATCTAAGAATTGTTCATTTATGTAAAGTAAATGAGGTTTCCCCCTCGAAGAGGCTTATTTCTAAGGTGTTTATCTATCTTTTCTATCTTTTTGTGAGTTGTTTTAATAACAGGCACTATGTGGGTGCCACATGGCAGGTCTTTGGTTATCTGGTAGGGTTAAATGGAAAACATTTAAATGGCCATAACTTTAAATCTAAGTATCAAAATTGAATAAAATTTATATCACCTGAAATATCTCAATGAGTTGAACATGATGATGTTATCCAAAGTTAATCCTAATAACTTTTGGAATGGAGGAATTGTGTAACCCCATTTCCACAAGGAGGCCATGGAGGTCAGGTTAATTAAAAGTAACACCTTCCATTCAACCCAGAGAGTCCAAGGATGTAAGAGGGAGCATTATAAAATCGTATTAGAGCATTCATGTTTAATACTTGGACTATATGGGATCTATGATAAATGAAATGAAAGGAAAAGTTACTACCATGGACCTTTGGAGATTACAATTCAAAAATTTATAATAAAGTGTGGTGTTTCCTAGTGATTTTTTGTTGTGTACAACTGGGTGCCAGTTGTAGATTGTATGTTGTATGCATATCTGTATTGATATTAGAATTGTGAAATGATAGGAATGGAATTTTTTTATATGTGAGTTGTTTACTAAATGAATTTGAAGTTTGTAGATAGCATGACTGCTAGTCTTGGTAAAAAGGATAATTTCAAACTTACTCATGATATAGTTGTGAACATGTTGATATGTAATTTTGATTCCTAGAATATGTGGCTAACATGAATTCCAGATGTGTGGCCAACTATAGATCAACATGCTTGGTGTTGGCATGGCAATGTAACAAGTTAATTTTCTTATGTTGATATAAATAATAGCTATGTGTGTATGACAACACATAAGAAGTGTTGACACCTAATCATCAGGATTGGGTGAATAAGTGTACCTGATGTAAATAAATAATAAGAAATATGAATAGTCACCGGGATATGAAGTGAACAGTCTCTCCATCATATATATAATAAAGATCAACCTGAATGAATAAATGTGAATTGATTTGGAGGAGTTACTGCCTGGCTTGACATGGTATCAGAGCCAGCTCCCAAAATTAGCTTTTGTGTAACTCCTGGTGTCATCTTCCTGCCTATGTTCTGCCTATTTTGCAGAACTCACACCTCTGCCTAGTGTTAGTTTCCTGAAGCCTGCTCCATACAGTGTCATATACGTTTTTGAAAAGTTCGCCCTCCTTACAGTGTCATATGCGTTTTTTATATTTCCTCTGAACAGTCGCCTGCTTCGCTGTAATCGCAGTGACAACTGTGGGATATGAAGCTATGCACCTGAGGCCTAGACCCACTATCATATACGCACCTTAGTCCAACTCAGGAATCTGGTGTAGTTCTGTTGTTGAGAATTCTGTTTAGTCGTGCGAATTCCGTTGTTGTATCCGTTGTATTGACAGCTGGTATCGACCTCGACCCAGCAACATCCACTAAACCTCTCTGCTGCAGTGTCCAATACAGCCTGAGACATCACCACTGCGTTTGGCTCCCAAGTTGTCCAATGTTCCATTGCTGCTCTGTGAAGCCAGCCTCATGAGTTCCCCGACTCTCTAAGGCACATGACACTTCCCGAAGGAAAGCTACCAGACCTCCGCTAGCTAGTCTGCCCATGTTCCATTACAAGTCTTTGGCTTCCTTGACATTGATATTTTTGCCAAAGCTAACCCAGGCTCCATATGAGAGCTATATCACCCCGGTCTCCAAGCTCTCTCCATGAAATTCTCTACAATAAGTGACCTTGTGTTTGCACTGTATTGGTGTTAGCAACTGTGTATAATCCCGGAGCTGCGTTGAACTGTGGTAATATTCCCACAGTTGTGTTCAACTATGGTAATATTCCAATTGCTTCGGCAGAGAGGGTAATAAAAAATAATGGAACATTGAATTATCTGAGATTTCTTGAGATGGTGTTGGTGGCGACGACAACTGTGGTGGAGGCAGCTGTTACTAGTGCGATGACATGGTATTTTGACATGGTATGAGATTGCCCGAGATTGTCCGAGAGCCTCGGTATTATCGAAAAAAAAGGGCATTGAGCATGATAATATATTGGAAAGAAACAATTTTGCTAAAGATTTTTTCCTTATTTTATTAGTCATTCTGGGTTTGTCGAGGGCATGAATGGTTGATATATCGTATAAAATAAGGTTGAAAATACAAATGGTGATATTCTATATGGATAGAATATAGCTTTGCCCTTTGTATATTAAATAAATTTCTTACTTAATCAAGAAGGAAGAATAAGGTTGTATTATTTTGAAGCACATTTTTGCTAGCATAAATATTTTTTACAGTGTACAGATTTTACAGTACACAGATTGTTTGCCAGCAAAAGTTTTTTTTTTTACAGATTTTACAATGCAGTCAATCATATCCATTGTGGGAATAGTTCTCAATGGCAAGGAGAACTATCCTAAATGGTCCCGAATGATAAAACACACTCTCATTTTAAATGAGTTGTGGAAAGGAGTATGTGTTGGAGATGCATACAAAGAGCCATAACAGCCTACCTCAGACAAAGAGTTCGCCATTTGGGAAAATAAGAAAAGCAAAACCTATGCATTAATTGTAGCATCTATAAGTGAAGAGGCGAGTCACCGTATTTCGCCATTTTCAACTGCTTTCGAAGACTTACAAAAGCTGAAAGAACTCTATGACTCACATTCTACACTTGAAGTTGTTCAACTCATGAGTAAACTCTTCACTCTTGAATTACAAAATAATGATCCTCTTGCTCTTGCATCCGAAGTAAAATCTATAATGCATGATATCAAAGCCACTAAGGTTGAATTGGATATTCCTCTTATCGCTTTTCTCAAGGCACTTTATCCTACTTACTGTTATTATCTTGAGTCATTGCAAGCAAATGGAAATCTCAAAGATATTACCTTTGACTCTCTTGTAAAAAAAATTGCTGAAAGAGAGAAAGTTTTTGGAAAGAAGACAGCCCCTGAATCTACTGAAGAGGCTGTGTTCCTTGCTCATAAAGAAAAGAATCTTGCTCAAGATTCTTCCAGAGGAAGAGGTGGTCAAAGAGGAAGAGGAAGATATTTCAAAGGTAGGGGGGCAGACACTCTCAAGGAGAAAATTCAGATTTGCACTGCATACACTGCAAAAGAAATGGATCACATGATGCCTCCACATGCAAGTTACCTTGGGACAAAATTGAGCAGCAAAGAAACCAACAGAAAGGTAAAACTAATGACACAAAAAAAGGTAAAGCACCTAAATCCACTCATTATGTTGTGGCACAATGTAATATCAGAGTAAATGAAGATTTATTTAATGCTTCACTTGCTTCTTGGAAAAATGATTGGTTGCTTGATTCAGGAGGAACTTGCCACATGAATCATTGAAAATAATTTTTTGAAGAATTTATTGGCAATGTTGATGGAGAAATATACTTTGTAGACCAATCAAAAATCAAGTCATCAGGGCTTGGCACAATTGGGCTCAAATTGCCTGGTCTTCCAGACTTTCTCCTGCATCATGTTCTATATCTCCCACAGCTGAAGAGAAACTTGCTGTTCGTGGTCCACATCTACCAGCAAGGTCACTCCATTCATATGTTTGATGGCAAGCTTGAGGTGAGAAAAGCATCTGACCACT
>APFE031385775.1:182633-201274 GCA_000404065.3 Pinus taeda
GGGGTCTACTTATCCTGGTAGATCTTCTAAAACCACTTTCAGGTGTTTGGGGTGCCTGTTGCTGTTGTGGTGGTTGCTGTTGTTGTGGTTGTTGATTATTATTATTTTCAGGCACCTTTACTTTTCAGTGATTTCATCAAGAGCTGTGTATTTCTTGTTTTCTTTTTCATTCTTTTCCTGCAACTAATTCTTATACAAAACCTTTTCATTGAATATTACATCTCTGCTCCTAATGATTTTGTGATTTTTGTAATCATATAAGTGATAACCAAAATCATTAACACCATATCCAATAAAGGTACATTTCTTTGACTTTGCCTCAAGCTTTATTCTATTTTATTTATTAATATGGACAAAGGCCTCACAACCAAAAGGATTTAAAAAGAGTAGTTTACCTTTTTACTTGTCCATGCTTCCTCTGGAACACCGCCATCCAAGGAACTTGAAGGCCCTCTATTTATTAGATAAACAGCAGTATCTACAACATCTGCCCAAAATTGTAAAGGCAATATTGCATGCAATCTCATGCACCTTGAATGCTCCATTATTGTTCTTCTCATCCTTTCTGACACACCATTTCCTTGTGGTGTTCTTGGAACTATCTTCTCTCTACAAATTCCATGCTCTGAACAGTACCTATCAAACTCTTTGCTGCAATATTCACCTCCATTTTCTGATCTGAGACACTTCAATTTCTTTCCTGTCTCAATCTCAACCAAAGATTTCCATTTCTTGAAAGTATCAAATACATCAGATTTATTCTTAATACAATAAATCCAAGTTTTTCTAGTTGCATCATAAATAAAAGTAACATAATAATGAGAGCCACTGAGAGATGATACCTGAGCAGGTCCCCATACATCTATATGCACAAGCTCTCATTTTTCACTCTTCTTTTCTTTCCCAACTCTGAGAAATCTGACTCTATTCTATTTTCCATAAAGGCAATTCTCACAGAAGTCCAAATCAACATTCTTCAAACCCGGCAAAAAATTCCTTGAGTGAATAATATTCGTCCCTTTCTCACTCATGTGTCTGAGCCTATGATGCCATAATGTTGCATCTGCTCCTTTGGAAGTTAAAGCATTAACAAAGTTAGAAAAACCATTGCATAAATACAATGTACCAGCCCTTTCACCTTTTGTTATTACCAGGGCTCCTTTGGTGACCTTCCAAGCTTTATCTGTGAAAGTTGTCACACAACCTTCACCACCTAATTGCCCTGTTGAAATAAGATTTTTCTTCAGATCTGGAACATGCCTTACCTCCTTTAGTAGCCACTAGTTTCCATTCTACTGTTTTACAAGAACCTTACCCATTCCAACAATTTTACAGGGCTTATCATCACCCAAAAGAACTTGTCCAAAATCTCCTTGAACATAGTCATGAAAATATTTCTTATCAGGTGTGGCATGGAATGAGGCCCCTGAATCTACCACCCAGGAATCAATAATATTTTCGAAATAAGAATCAAAGCATCTTGTAACACCTCACCTATTACATTTGCTTCATGATTGTTTTCTTGTTTTGCATCTCCTTCTTTTCCCTTCCGAGATCTACAGTCTTTCTTTAGGTGTCATTTCTTTCCACATTTCCAGCACACTATCCTTGATCTCGACTTGAATCTACCTTTCCTTGATTTACTATAATATCCTGAGCTCTTTCCTCTTTCCATTTTTCTTCCCCTAGACTCTACACTCAAAGCATTACCCGATGTCTCACCGGAGCTTTTCCGTCGTATTTCCTCACTAAGGATAACACCGACAACATCATCAAACTTTAAAGTACTAGATCTAGAAACAAAGTTACTAATGGCCATTACTAAACCATTTCAACTTTCTGGCAATGAGCACAAGAATAACATAGCTCTAACTTCATCATCAAAGTTTACCCCTATAGAACATAACTAACTTGTAACAATATTAAAATCATTTAAATGGTCTGCAACAAATCCACCTTCTGACATCTTCACATTAAATAACCGCTTCATAAGAAATACCTTGTTTGAGGCTGAGGGTTTTTCATATAGTTTCTCCAACACCTTAATCAAACCCTATGTAGTTGTTTCCTTCGAAATGTTGAAGGCAACTAACATTGCAAGGCACAACCGTACTGTTCCAAGTGCCTTTCTATCGAGAAGGTTCCATTCTTCATCTATCATACCCATCGACATCTTTGTTTTTCTGCCCAATGGTAGGTACAGATCTTTCTGATATAGATAATCTTCCATCTGCATCTTCCATGGCGAGAAGTTTTGGCCATTAAATTTCTCGACCCTAAACTTACCATCTTCCGCCATTGCTACCACGCGAACGAGGAACCCTTCTTTCCTATGATTTTATCAGCCAAATAGACCTTCGGTTCTGATACCAATTGTTAGAAAATTATATATTACGGAGCAATGGAACACATAAAATATTGCAGAATCATAAACAGAGAAAACACATAGAACAAGAGAGACACAGATATGCGTGGCTCACCCAGTATGGGCTACGTCCACCCCAAACAGCCAGTCCTTCCTTTCTATTATCCAGCAAAATGAAAAGACACAACCTACAGCAGATCCGCTATAATATCCTTTGTTTTCTCTCATAGTCTCACCTCTCTGTTTCTTGCTCAGAGAATACACATCTATTACACATCCTCAAATACAATGCCCTCGTATAAAGAGAGGGGTTGCCTTCTAGGGCAAAAAACCCTAAACTAAACATAAGTTATACTATCAGATCATTTGCCTGATGAACGGTCCAGATTGACTAGAAATTACTATACTTTTACAAGGCAATTTTACATATTTTTTTAGCTTCGAGGGTGTTGCCCCCGAAACCCCCGCCGGGGGACCGTTGGCCCCCAAACCCCCCAACCGGGCGGGATCACCCCCCCCCCTTCACACCCCCCACATGAAGGGATGTACAAACTTCCTGGAGTATACATCCGGCTAAAACAAAGACCTCTGAAAAATCATGCTTCACACCCAACATTTTGTTGTATAACACTCATCTGAGGAAAACATTGGAGAAAATATTGTGAGAATTTTATCTCACCCCAAAACTATGTTTTTCCTCTGAAATAGCTTCCCCATCCTCTGCATTGAGCTCCCTGCATCACCCTCTATGCAGTGCCTACGTCGGCCCTCTGGAGATTCTGACATTCCTTCATTTGACTCTTCCAGGAACTATAAATCCTCCTCCCAAAATGATACTACTCTCCTCTTCCACCTGCTACTCACCCTTTGGCTCTATCTTCTCTATTGAGATGCTACTACTCACAAAATCAAACTCCCTGGGCAACTGAGTATCTACACTGGATGATCTCCATCACCACATCGACTTTCTTTTATAATCCACTATTGGAGCACCAACTGCCAAGATTAAAACTTAATCAATGGCTATGATCATTTATGGATCAATTAGTATGAGTTTCTATATGATTCACGCCTTATCTCAATTAATACCGATTAATTAACCATATTCCCAAAGTTTAGACTTAGCAAAATATTTAAAAAAATGGTTAATAATCTAATTGAGACACTTCTAAGAGGAATTTATAGAAATGATTTATGGGTTTTGGATATCTCATGCATTCTAACCTCTCCACAAAATTTTGTGGCTAGAACACATCTGATGCTACAAAAACTAATGCTCCCACTTAGCAAGGAATGTGTTCTAATGCTACTTCACACCCTGTAGTAGCAACATGTCTCTACCTCATCTCCTGTCACATTGTTGATGCTTGACCATACTACCCACCAACCAGTATGCAACTATGATATATGTTGCACCTGTGTTGTTGTTAACCCTGCCATATTGTTGCCAACACTGCATCTGCACTGCAACTCCCTCTCATTTGTTTTTGTTTCAACTATGATATCTACAACATCCAAAATAATTTGTCCCTGCTACTAAAATAGATTCTCCAACATACCCATTTTTTCTTTGAAATAAATGAACTTATCTCTCCCTAGAGATTTTGTGAATATATCTGCAACCTTCTCTTCTGTGAGAACATATTGTATATGGACTGCTCCCCACTGTACACAATCTTTGGTGAAGTGACATCAAATATTGATGTGCTTCTACCTGTCATGAAACAATTTATTCTCAGAGAGCTTTATGAAACTCTGATTATCACAATAGACATTGGTCACCTCCATCCTCTTCCTGAACAAGCTTACTAGCATCTTCTGAAACCATATAGCTTTGCACATAGCTATGTTGATTGTCATATACTTTGGTTTTGTAGAGCTCAATGTTATTTACTTATAGTTCCTTCTATACCAAGAAACCATCCCTGATCCAACATTGAAGCAGTATCCAGAAGTACTTTTCCTTTCCAATGAACTGCCTGCCCAATCTCCATCTGTGTATCCACAATCTTTGATATCATCCTCTCGAGTATATTTCAACCCATACTCGACTATGCCACGAATATACCTTAAAATATGCATCTCTGCTGCCCAAAGTACCCTTTTTGGTTCCACCGTGAACTGACTAACGGTATTAACTATGAAGAAAATATATGGACTAGTGTTGACCAGATACGTGAGAGACCCAATGAGTTGTCTATACAAGTGGGGTCAACATCCTTATCATTTGATGTGTTTATCTTCTTCTAGTTGGTAATCATGGATGTATACATGGTTTTACATTCCTACATTTTGAACCTTTTCAGAGCATCTATAATGTATCTTCCTTGCCCAAGGAAGATATCCCCATCCTTCTGCCACACCTCCAATCCTAGTAAATAGTGCATCAACCCTAAATCCTTCATGTTGAATTTTTTTGTTAGGTTCCTCTTGCATTCCTCTATGAGCCTTGATGATCCTGTCAAAAGATATCATCCACATAAAAGACTAGAATGAGTGGCTCATCCTCTACCATCAAATAGTAAAGGTTGGAATCAGCGCCACTCTTAATGAACCCCATCTGTTGCAAGTAGGTGTTAATTCCACCATACCAAGCCCTGGGAGCCTGCTTGAGTTCGTATAGATATTTCTTCAGTTTTCACACATGTGTGCACCTTTCATGAGTCTCAAATCCCTATGGTTGTTCTATGTACACTTCTTCCTCTATCACCCCATTCAAGAAGGTTGTCTTGACATCCATTTGGTGAATCTGCCAACCCATCTAAGTTTTTAGATATATAACTGACTGGATAGAAGTGTATATGGCAACTGGGCCGAAAGTCTCCTCATAATATATCCCTTCCTTTTGTGCATACCATTTTTCCACGAACCCAACCTTGTAATTTTCTACACTGTCATCTTCCACATACTTGATCTTATAGATCCATCTCAAACCTACAACTTACTTATTCTCTAGCCTAGGCACTACCTCCCAAACATGATTTGTCATGATAGAGTTATATTCTTCTACCATGGCATCTATCCACACTTGATGTTGCACATCCTCCTGAAAGTTGGAAGGTTATGCAACCTGAGCCACCAAAGCGTGGTATCTGTTAGGTTGTCTATGATGTCTCTTACTCATCCTAGGAGTTCCATTGAACTCCTCTACATCTCTCAATGTCTGAAAAACCTGTATGTTGGCTTGACCACTAGTCATGGGAGGTTCTGCCAGCTCCTCCTCATCATGTCTCTACTTCTCCATATGCTGAGAACTTCTCAGATTTCCTACACCTAAGAAAATACTAGTGTTAGTCACAGTACTCAACTCTTGTATCTTTCCTCCTACCTACCCCACTAGTTTCCCCTGTGGCTACCCCTGCTGCTAGACTAAAGGATACTCTACTAACTGATTTTGATCACGTGCAAGCATCTCACAAAACCTCCTAAAAGCTTGATCCTCCATGAACTTCACATCCCACCTTATTATTATCTTCCTATTTCTATGAATGTATATTTTGAATGCCTTTGAGGTTTCGTTGTATCCAACGAAGAACCCCTTCTTTGCAGTCTGATCTACTTTGGTCCTTTTATCATCTAGCACGTGACAATAAGCAACACTACCAAAAATTATGAGGTGGCTAACTTATGTCTTCTTCCCTCTGAAGACCCCTTCTGGTGTTTTCTTCTCGAATGCTCTATGAGGATTCTTGTTCTGAATATGCATTGTCATGTTATATGCTTCTGCCCACAAAAATCTAGGTAGATCCTGGCCATATAACATAGCCTATATAGCTCCAACAATGGTTCTATTTTTTGGCTCTGCTACACCATTCTACTATGGATTATATCGAGTTGTTCATTCTTTCTTGATGCCTTCCTTTGCATAGAAATATATGAATTATTTATCAATATATTCTCCACCATTATTTAAGCGGAGCACCTTGATCTTCTTCTCTGGCTCATTCTCCGCGAGAGCTTTAAAATATCTTAAATGATCAGAGACCTCATCCTTGGTCTTCAAGAAGTAGATCCAAGTTTTTCTGGAATGATCATCAACAAAGGTGAAGAAATATCTAGCACCACTAAGAGCTCTAGTGGAAATGGGGTTGCAAATATCTGAGTGTATAAGTCCTAACATGCCATGAGCTCTCACGTCTCTTCTTGCAAATTATACCTTAGAATACTTCCCAAGTATGCATCCTATGCACACACCATTGTGTTCAGTGCCAAGTTCAATAACCCATGTTATGATTGCTTTGAGAATCTTCATTTCTCTATGGTGTAGATGTCCCATTCTCATGTGCCATAACTCATTCAGCTTCTTCCCACTACTATTGTCATTGCCTATCAATGCCATTATAGAATCGATTTGTAACTAGTATAGCCTATTACTTTGAAATCCAACTCAGGTGTTTGACATACACTTTATTCCCCACAAAGTGAATATCATACTCCTTATCCTATAACTAGGACATAGAAATCAGGTTGTTCATACCCAATCCTAGCATGGGTGCTTGCTCCTGACTCCCCCCGAAAATGTATGGTGCCTCTCCTGACTGGAGTACATTTCGTTCTATTTCCCATAGTAATTTAGAAGTCCATCTACTCCTCTTTGTAGCTAGAGAAATATTCTCTAACCCATGTCATGTGAGATGATGCTCCATTGTCTATATAATAGACTCCCTATGAAGTTGATCCTTCCAAGAAAGCAAATTCATCTTCTAATCTAGAAGACAAATCTAAGATATCCTAAATGATACTTCTTTCCATGGCTATAGTAGAAAAAATTTAGTGTGTTATTCCTCTTTTCCACCCAAGGCGGATTTTGCTTCTACATCCTGTAGCAAAACCCTCTACGTCCAACCAGGATTCTTCTTAGTGAAAATCTGAGTTGCAACTGCTCCCTTTGCTTGTTGGAATCACAGATCTGGAAAATTTGATTTTCCTGCCTCCCTTCAACTGAAAATTGAACCGCTGCCCTAGAAACTCGCCCTGTCTTTCAATGGATTGTGTTGCTCCTAAAACTTTCAACTTGTTGCTCCCTCTGAGCGGCGAAATTTTCCTTTTTGCTACTGAGCTTCCTGGCTGATCAATTAAGCTCTAATACCATGTGAATTTTTCTCTATTGCAGCTACTATAAATTATTCTTATAAATCAAAAATTAATTATATAATTTATTTGCTACGGAAAATAACGAATAAAATTACAGCTGCAACTTTCATCATAAAAATATTGTGGAAAATAAAATACTGGAAATTGAGAAATTTTAGCACACAATAATTTAGACATTGTTGTTTTTGGACAATTGTCCCCAGAAAAACCCAACTTTGGAAAATCGGTGCAGCAGGTGAGGGTTTTATTATTAATATTCAACAACAATTCTAAGTACAATAATTTAGATGCCCAACTAGCAATCTAATCTGAGGAAAACACTGGCAAAAATATTGTGATAATTTTCTCTCACCCCACAACTATTTTATTCCTCCAAAATAGTTTCCCCAACCTCTGCGCTGAGCTCTCTATATCACCCTCTATGCAAATCCTACGCTGGCCCTCTGGATATTTCGGCCTTCCTTCCTTCAACTCTTCCAGGATGTGGAAATCATCCACTCGGAATGCTACTTCTCTTCTCTTTCACCTGCTACTCACCCTTTGGTTCTATCTTCTCTGTTGGGTTATTGCTACTAACAAAATCGAATTGTTTGGGTAACTTAGTATTTGCACTAGATGATCTCCATCACCACATCAACTCTCTTTTATATTCCATTGTTGGAGCACCAACAGCCATGATTAAAACTTAATCTTAATCAATAGCTAAGATCATTTCTGGATCTATCCATGTGAGTTTCTAGATGATTCATGCCTTATCTCAAATAATAATGATTAATTAACCATATTCCTTAAGTTTAGATTTAGGAAATATTTTAAAAAATCGGTTAATAATCTAATTGAGACACTTCTAGGCAAAATTTCCATAAACAATTTTTGGGTTTTGGAGATCTCATGCATTCTAGCCTCTCCACAAAATTTTGTGGCTAGAACAAATCCAGTGCTACAAAAACTAATACCAAACACTCTTCACATACATCAAGGGGAACCACATCTATTTCTACTTCATCAATAAAATCAAAATTGATTGAAAATCTAATTTTCTAATGTTATGTTACCTTTATCTCTGCATCATTGTTCACCCATCCCAATGGATATGGGATTGGATGGTCATGAACTTCCAATCCCAATTTGTTTACCAACTCTATTGCAACTAGATTCACTTATTTTGTCTTTTTAACCTATATATTTATATAGAAGAGTGTGTTCTTTTGTTCTCTTCTTGTTGTTGAAGGCTACTCAAATTCACTTCCTTCTCCACAAATGTATAGACAAATGTATCATCCACATCTAAGTTTTTTCATTGTGGTTGCTTGAATCAATGGCCATGAGATTCTTCTTATTATTATCTTTCTTTTTCTTCTTCAAGTTATGCTCCAGATGCAAATTCAAGCACTTTTCCTATGTATGATTGTCAATGTTATAGTGGTTGTCGTGGTTTTTGGGATCTTAACATTAATGTCCTATGGTTTTCATATTTTTATATTTTTCCTCCTTTCCACTTATTCTTCCCCTCCTTAGAAGCATCATGGTGCTCATTCCACTGTGATCCACTTGATTGACCTTTCTTCAGGCCTATGTTCTTCAGGTATTGTGTCTATAAACAAGCTTCATCCATTGCTTTGGGCTTAAACAACATCACTTTCTTCCACATATGGCTATGCAATCCCTCCAAATACATGAGGAGTACATATGGCTTCTTTGGTGAGATGCCTACTGTTGTAGCTCAATGTGACTCTCTTTAAATTGGGTTATTTGTATGAATTATTTTTTCACTTAAACCCTCATCTTGTAAATTCTTAGTCTTATTATGTCTTTTAAAACCCATATTCAATGTGCTAATATGTTGCTTACAATTAAACTCTACATCAATTATTTAAATTCACTATTAAGAATCATATCCCATTTGAAACATTTCAACACAATGATATGAAGATTCACCATATTCAAATCACATTATCTAATTTTAGAATTAAGCATTAGATGAACTTAAAATATTTCAACATAATAAAATATATTAATGTAATAAAAACTTTAGTATTATATAAATATATATATATATATATAAGAATGTAATTGTTTTATTATATAATAATATTATCAATCAAGTGTTAATATATGCATATATATGTTTAACAATCATTTAAGCCATAATTATGTTATTCCAAATTATTACTATTTCTAAATAGCATTAATAATCGTATAACAATAATGCTCATAAAAGTGGAAAGTAAACAAAAATATAACCTTTATTTAAAAAAACTAGAGTTTACATGCTCATGTGTGAAATCTCATTGAGTGAAACTTAGAAGGTTATGTTCTGAACATTTTTCTAGCACTGTTACTCTTGTTAGTTCTCAACCCTTAAATACATTGGGCTCACACATCAATTTTAAATTTCACATATCTCTCTTAGACCCGATATCAAAACTTAACCATCAATTTATCTCCTCCTAACTTTAGGCTCTCCTTTTGTTAGTGGTTTTGATTAAAATTTGGGAAACAAATTTTATCAAAGTTAAACATAAAACACGTTCCAAAATTTTAGGGTCTTGTCATATATGGATTAATTGGAGAAATCATGTTTAAAAATATTTAAACATGGTATAAAAACAAAAAGTAACTCATTTATCTTACATATAATGAGAGGCACATAAAGTATATATTGTACTTGGGATAGTTTTACTACAAGATTATTTTAAGGAAACAATGATGCAATGACGTAATAAAATATATTTACTTCATTTCATTTCTAAATATTTACATAATTTCTAAGGAACTAATTCTCTTTTGGGAAGCTTAATGAGGGATGGATTAAATATTCTAGGTGGAAATATTATAATTTGGTTGGAATAAGTTAAAACAAAGAAATAATTTATTTTACTAAATAATCAAGGATTCAACAAGAAGAACTAATCTAAATTATCATTAATCCTAAGATTGTTATTAAGGGAGAAGTTATAAAAATGGAAATGGTAAACCAACTTGGAATAGAATAAAAAGGTTTCAAATCCATCAAAGCAATGGAGTTTTTTATGTAGGGGTAGGAGGCTATGCTCAAGAGAGCTTGGGCTAGATTTTTTATGTAGTAGACCAAAGATCAGCCAATAGATTTGTCTCCCATAATGCAGAATTGATCCATCTCTTCTTATTGTGAATGTAAAAAAATTCTTATGTGAATTCAAAATATTTTTTTTTACCTTTATGTAATTATACAAATTTGTAAGGTCACAATACAAGAAATAATTATTCACAAACTATGATCATATATTAATGTTTCCTTAACAACGTTAGTCAATGATTAAATTGTTAAATATACATATTAAATATTTCATGGATATTCTTTAACATTTGAATTAGGGTTTGATTTATGTATCTTCCTAGAACATATAGATTAGTTTGATATACATTATCGCTAATTAGTCATGGTAGATATATTTTTCAAAAATTAAATCTTGTAAAGTTTATAATTGTTTTATAAGTTATTAAATTTACCTAGTGGATTCATTGTTTTTACACATACAATGAATTCCTTGGTATAAATTTAGTACGCTTTCTAATATTAAATGTATGTGGGAATACTAAGGTTATGACCATTTATGTTTAATATTTATGACCAATGAATACCAATTATATTCATTTGGGCATATCCTTCTTCTTAACCTATTACCTTTTACTTTGAGGAATTTGTGTTATGGCAATATGATGACTATCAAATATTTTTCAATCAACATGTTTCAATTCAAGTATTTATTATATCCACTTTTTTATTAACTCTTTAATTTTTTTAATATTATATATTATAATTAATCTAGCATCTAATCACTTTCAAATAATTGTTCCAAATAAATTGGGGACAATAATCAATTGTAGTATGTTGAGGGTCACCTCCTCTAGTCCAGGGGGCCAACCTAGGACCTAAAGCGAGGATGTCTTATTAACCTCCATTAGGTTTCCTAGCATCAATACTTAATAGGGTCAATCTATGGAACAACACCCATAATTATGGTCATATTTCTAAATTTTGTGGTGTACTCATGTACACTATGCCCCTGCATCTGCTTGAAGTAGTGCCATTAAGTCCACTGCTCCTCGACATACCAGCTAGGGAAAAATTAGGACTTTATGAGAGTTTTAAATTCCTCCCACTTATACCCTGTAGGATATCGCTCCAACCTCAAGATCCATGTGTGCCTTTCGTACCATGTCATGGCATGGAATTCTCATTTCAACCGCAAAAAATAAATATTTTGTGCTTCCTCTATATGATGAACATTGAAATAAACTTCTAATTGTTGTAGACAGTGATTTAGATTCATAACATCAATATCACCTTGGTTTGGCTTTATATAAAATTTATCTTCCATTTTGAACATGGACGGTGAATGGTTCACAACACTCAAATAGGGTTGTTCTTTTTCAAGTCCTTTCTTTGGCTCGTTCTTTGATTCTTCACAATCTCCTAATCTCCCCTATGAACATATGTTAGAATCCCCATATTCTATGAATATCCATCCATTACTTGGCTTGCACCCAATGATCATTATGGACTGCCTTCGTCAATACTTTCCACAATTGTTGGACACATCAGAAATCGCAGAGTAGCTAACACCGAAAACGCTCAACCCAGAAATTGAACAGGTCACAATTGATGAGATTGTCGACACAGATTAAGAGCACTATCCAACAAATGATCCAACTGTATCGATTTTCAAATCAAGCCAGCTTCTGCACCAAGGCAAGTCCCTCACTAAAGCCTAATTTCAACAAAACTCTTAAGTTTATACGAACCATGGGTTAATAATTAAATTCGGTAGCCTTGGGAGTTGCAACATTCTTGTAGCAATACCAAGGCTCATCACTGAGCATTTGATTCTTTAGCTATTTGGTAGTCATTTACTAGTACTAAGCACTAGATGGGTTAGGTAGCCCCAAAGGGTACCACATGCATTGGACCTAAGCTGAACCCCCTCTAAATCGGGTCTTTGCCATGCTCAGGTATTCTTTCCCATGGAAGGATTGAAGGATTTTAAGCTCCCTATGTTAGGAAAGGTTGTAATTGATGTTAATATGGCATTATTCATGATGGAAAATCCTCATGAGCTATGATATTTCCCTAGTTCCCTAGATGTCCTTTAACTAACCATGAATATGTCATAACCTCATGCATATTAAGATATCATTGCTCTTGATGATAAAGCCTAAAACCATGATGATTTCCTTGCTCATGATGACAATCCCTTCTTGATTGATAAGGATGCCTAATCCAAATGACAAAGTATTGAGCCCTAATCCTTATATACAAGCCCTTTCCCTAACTAGCTCTATTGAAGAAGAATGACAACACATTACATTTGATGACATTATATTTGATGACATGGAAAATGGTTGAAGACATGACATGAAGGACTTGGAGATCACTTGATGACATATGATGACATAATTTAAGACATGGCAAGTGGAGACCTCACATAAAGCACTCCGTGACATATGATGACATGCAAGACCACATGATGATGTGGAAGATCTCATTTCATGATTAGAATACTACCTTGAAACCTTCCTAATGATGTTGCCTATGTTGTATCACTACACCATTATATGATGATACGAGATGATACACTCATTGCTGGATACAACATGATGACATTATGATCTTATGATGATGAAGAAGTCAAACAACAAAGAAGACAAACAAGACAAGCTATATTGTCCTAATCATTCTCTGCACTAAATAATTCAATGACATTCATAAAGAAAAATAATTATTCCAACCTTAGAGGCAACCTTTAAACATGGGACCTAGACCATTTGAAATAGGACTTTTCCCTCTTTCCAATGAGCCCTTATTTGTCCCAAAACACCTAGTAGTTTGTGAAAAATCGAATTTTCAAGTTAAAACATATATTTATGGTATTCAGCCAACTTACACTTGGACATTCATGTTGGCCTACCTGCAGAAAGATGTGTCCCTTCAATTCAAGGTGAAATCCTATATAAATATGATGTATGGCACCTCATTTTAACCATAATTTCAATGATCAACTCAGAGAAGGAGTATAGAAAGATAAAGGAGACCAAAGAGGAAAAAGAATCATTATTTGGGCACAGTTATGGTGTTAAAGTTTATTCTTCAAAGTCAATGATAGTCATCGAGTAGAAGATTATAGTTTTGGAATTTACAGTGATAAAAATATATGTGAGGCTCAGATTTTTTAGAGAGGTCAACTAAAATTTAGAATTGTTGGATAGTCACTTTGGAGCGCTCAGTTAGGCAAATAGTCTCTTGTTTAGCCACATTACTAAACATCTTGCTACCTAAATCTCGGTCTATACTCCTGTAGAAGCTCAGGTAGGTGTCTATTTGAGGACAGTCCTTTGGAACACTTCAACTTGAACCTGTGGAAGCAACAAACCTCGAAACTGTGAATAAACTTCAGCTTTGTTACACAACAAAACTTTGACCTCAGCCTAGTTTGGGTCTGTGGAATAAATATTTGACCTGTGTGTAAGTTTCAACCCTATACAGAAATTACTTGCATATAAATTCTAAAACACAGAAAATAAACAATGCGAGAGCATAACACATAAAACACATATACACAAAGATTTTCCCCTAGATCCCAAAACCGAGACTACCAGCTTGATTTTTCATTATGTTCCTTTCAATGTTACAATGCATATTTATACATGTTGAAGCATCCAATACCATGGACTGAAAACTATCGCGTCCAAAACCATGGAGCGAAAACCATCGCGTCCAAAACCATGTGCGAAAATCATGCACAAAACCATAGGTAGATCCACCCAACCTAATATAGGGTCCAAAAACAAAATTTTCCAGGGCGCTGCTCCTAGACCCCATAGAGTGGGGTTACCTACACCCCTCAAACCCCCTATGACCCCCCCCCCACTACGCAATCAGCGCAATGAAGGGGGAGCTCTTTCCCCCTTCTAGCCACCCGGTTAACTACGTCAGCTAGTCGTGGAAAGAATATAACACAACCCAACATTCTCCCACTTGTTGTTTTCTTTCCATAGGGGGCACAGGAGAGCTTAGTCATTTATCCAGCCCTGAAATGCCCATTGTTTCTCTACACCAAGAGAACTTCTCAGAGCTCACAGATTTTGTCAACGCATCTGCAGTATTCTTCAAAGTGTCCACCTTTACCAGCAACACCTTTTTGTCTTCTATCATATCCCTCACAAAGTGATATTGAACATCAATGCGCTTTGTCTTTGAATGATATGCAAGGTTCTTTGCCAAGAAAATTGTACTTTGGCTATCACAGTCTATCCTTATAGCTTCCTATACTAACCCCATACTTGAATGCAATATCTGCAACCAAACTGCTTCCTTGCTTGCATGAGTGGCTACCATGTATTCCACCTCTGTAGTTGATAATGCCACTATATATTGTTTCTTACTCATCCAACTAACGACATCTCCAAATAGGTTAAACACATACCCACTTTTAGATCTTCTCTGATCCAGATCTCTGGCCCAATCTGCATCAACAAAGCCACAAATATCCAACACTCTATCCAATCCTAGTCTTCCTTACTAGCACAAACCATAATCACTAGTGCCATGCAAATACTTGAAAACCCGCTTCACTATTGTCCAGTGCTCCTTCCCTGGTTTTGACATAAACCTACTCAATACTCCCACTGCATGTGCAATGTCTGGTCTAGTACAGACCATCACATACATCAAGCTACTGACTGCACTTGCATATGGAACACGGGACATGTCCTCTTCCTCTTCTTGTGTCTTGGGACACTGTTCAGCAGATAACTTTACTGTTAAGTTATGGTATGTTCTATGCTTATAACAGTTTACTTCTTTTTCTTATTATATCCCACAGATTAGCAATCACATGTACATAAAGTAAAGTGCAGATAGAACATTAAATGATCGACAGAAAACAAGCCAAGACAAGAGACACAAGATGTGGTAGCTAGCTAGGGACAAACCCCACAATGTGTGGGGAATCCCTTCGATCAAATCTTCTTTTATCTTCAATAATTCAGCAGCGAGAAATAGTACAATAAATCTGATTTATATCAACAGTAGCAAACCCTAGATCAGCAGCATCAGCATTAGTGGCTTCATCATCAAACTAGGGCAGATGATATCTCACAAACCAACCCTCAAATCGGCATGATTCCACCACCAAAAGTTGTGGCTTCCAGAGGAGGTTCAAATGAACCTACAACACAGTTCAGATGAGGAGATCTTATAGTCCACGTAGGTCAAACTTTACTTCTGCAGTTGCAGCTTCAGTTTTAGCAGCTTCCTTCAAACTAGGGCAGTTGATACCTTGCAAACCGTCCGTCAGATTGACTTGATTCCACCACCAAAAGTTGCGGCTTTCAGAGGAGGTTCAGATGAACCTATAGTGTAGTTATAAGGAGGAGTTCTGATGGTCAATTTTGGTCAAACTTTGGATTTGCCGTTGCAACTTCAGGTTCAACAGCTTCTGGCTTCACATGTGTGAGAGACCCTTTTCTGCGCAGTAGAGAAGAGACTCTTTTCTCTGCAGTAGAGAGAGAGAGAGATGTAATGAGATGAGTGAGTCCAAATGAGGAAAATTCTTCCTATATTTATACACAACATTGGTGTTTGAATAGATGCAATTGTTGGGCTTCTGAGCCTACATGAGTTGTAGGTCGGCTTGATAATAATTCCATAAGCAAAATAAATTCATATATCCATGAATACTTATCGGAATCGGATGATCTTTATATCAATCCTACACCTCTCGATGAGAAGAATCTAATAAAAATATTATCAACCATGAATAAAATGACCCACATGAAGGTTTTCCCTAGTTGCCAATTTTAACATTTACACCTATAGGAATAGGAACCTTCACCGATTTACTATCCTGCATATTAAACCTCTGGAATATTGTCTTGACATACTTCCTCTAGTTTAACCAGAGCTTCCTCTTTGTTTGATCTCTTTTAATTTCCATGCCCAAAATATAGTTCGCAACACCAAGATTTTTCATGTCGAATTTGGAGGACAAATGGGTCTTCAAATCCTGGATAATTTCTTTGTCATTTCCAAAGCAACATATCATCCACATACAAGACCAGATAAATAACACGGTCACCAATTAATTTAAATACACACAGTGATCTGCTTTGCTTCTGGTGAAGCCAAGTCCCCATATAAATGTATCAAACTTCTAATACCACATCTTTGGTGACTGTTTTAACCCATGGAAAGACTTATTTAACTTGCATACTAGTTCTTTCTTACCCTTCACCGCAAAACCTTCAGGTTGCTTCATGTAGATCTCCTCTTCTAGATCCCCATGAAGAGATTTTGTCTTCACATCCATCTGTTCTACCTCAAAATCAAAAGCAACAACAATAGATAGAAGTAATCTAATAGAAGCTACCTTTCCAACAGGAGAAAAAAATATCACCAAAATCAATTCCCGGCACCTAGGAATAACCTTTTGCTATGAACTGAGCTTTATATTTCTCCACCTTTCCTTCTTCATTTTTCTTCTTCTTGAACACCCATTTGCTGCCAACGGGTTTCCTTCTAGCCGGCAACTCCACTAGGTCCCATGCCTCATTTTTTTGCAAGGATGCCATTTCATCAACCATTGCTTCTTTCCAGAGTTCTCCATCCTCTAAATCTATTGCTTCCTTCACAGTTTTGGGATCATCATCAGTGATAGATAAAGAAAAATTTGAACAGAAATCAGATGGACTATACCTTTCTGGTTGCCTTCTTTCTCAAACTGATCTTCTCACACCCAAAGTTTGTGGCTCTTCGTCTTTTGATTTCTCCTTTGTTGTAGAGTCTGAATCTTACTCCTTAAGCTCAAACTCTATCTTCTCAGGTTCCTTTGGTTGGAATTCATGTTTAATAACATCTTTCACCTCTCTGAACACCACATCTCGGCTGTACACAACCTTCCTTGTTACTAGGTTCTAAATCTTATAACCCTTTAAACCATCCTTATACCCAATAAAGATGCACTTTCAGATTTACTATCCAACCTTGTTCTTTTCTCCTTTGGAACATGTACATATGCATCGCATCCAAATACCCTCAGATGTGAAAGAGAGGGTTTCTTACCAGTCCATACCTCTTGTGGAGTATTATCCTCCAACATTGATGAAGGTGATATGTTGACCAGGTAACATGTAGTCTCCACCGCCTCTGCCCAGAATTCTTGTCCTAACCTGGCACCACTGACCATGCTTCTTGCCTTTGCCATTAACATTTTGTTCATTCTTTCTGCAACTCCATTTCGCTGAGGTATATATGTAGTATTCTTCTGTCGTGCTATACCACACTTCTTACATAATTCTTCAAATTTCTTTCTACAAAACTCTCCACCATTATCTGTCCTCAACAGCTTTATCTTCTTCTTTGTCTGGTTTTCCACCAGAGCCTTAAATTCTTTAAACCTGTCAAAGACTTCAGATTTCTTCTTAAGGAAATATATCCATGTATTCCTTGAGAAGTCATCTATAATGATACATAGTACACAGACTTACTCAGTGATGGAACCTTCACAGGTCCAAACACATTACTGTGCACAAGCTCTAATATTTGTTTCACCCTCTTACCACCAAAGGGAAACTCACCCGATTTTATTTCCCATATGCACAATTTTCACAGAAATCAAAATCCAGAGAGATATTACTCATACCTTCTACCATACCTTTACCATGAAGTATTCAAAGGCCCTTCTCTCCAATATGTCCAAGCCTTTGATGCCACATCATGGTCTTCTCTCTAGAGACCACTAGATTTTCTGCTCCACTTTCAAGAACCACAAAGTTGTTGCACCCATCAACAACAATGCTAACTTGTAGCTTGTACAGAGTTCCAATCCGAACTCCCTGCATCGATACCAGTGCTTCCCGAACCATCTTGCAAGTATGCTTCTCGAACACTGTTTTTACACCTACATCATCCATCTTGCTTATAGAAATCAAATTTTTGGCCAATGCAGGAATATGCAGAACACCCATGAGTGTTCTAACCCTTCCACCTTACAAATTCAACTTTATTTTTCCATAACCAATGATTCTAGCCTTCCTGTAATCCCTTAAGAATACATCACCACCATCATATTTCTCATACTCGTAGAACCACTCTCTATGGGGAGTGAAGTGAAAGGATGCACCTGAGTCAATCAACCATGCC
>APFE031385775.1:214189-237005 GCA_000404065.3 Pinus taeda
TCATCGATGATGGGTTGTGTCTGGTATCTTGATAGTGGAGCCTCATTCCACATGACTGGTGATAAAAGTTTATTCAGTGCCTTGGAGGAGAAAGACCTCAAGATGTGCATAGAGATGGGTGATGACGGAAGGTATAGTGTTTCAAGAGTGGGCACGGTTGCTTTTAAGAGGGAGCATGGAGCTCCTATCACCTTGACAGGTGTGAAATATGTGCCTGGACTAAAGAAGAACTTGGTATTGGTTGTGATGTTGGAGGAAAAAGGCTGCGATGTTGTCTTCAGTAAAGGAAAGGTGTTCGTAAGACACATAGCCACGCGTCAAACCAAGAGGATAGGGATTCGGGTGAATAATCTCTATAAACTAGAGGTAGATGATTGTGCAGCATTGAGTACAAAAATAGAATTAGTGCAAAGCCAAGGCATTAGTGAGTTGTGGCATAAGCAGTTGGGCCATTTGCATCATGGGGCTTTGAAGATAATGTAGCAGATATCTACAGGACTTCCTAAAGGTAAACTTGAGCAAGTTGACACATGCAAACGTTGTACCTTGGGAAAGTACACCAAGTCTTCCTTTCACGATCGAGACAGTCGAGTAAAGGCTATCTTAGAGTGAGTTCATACTGATGTGTATGGACCATTCTCAAAGGAATCCACAGCGAAGCAAAGCTATTATGTGATTTCATTGATGACTATTCTCGTAAATGCAGGATTTATTTCATGTAGAAGAAAGACCAAACTTTCACAAAGGTTTGTGAGTTCAAAGCTTTGGCCAAGAAAGAGTCAGGTAACAAGATCAAGGCCTTGAGAAGTGACAATGGTGGAGAATATGTTTGTTAGGATTTTAAGGACTTCTGTGCAATGGAAGGAATTAAACGAGAGTTGATGGCACCTCATAACCCAGAGCAAAATGGGGTGGCTGAGAGGAAGAAAAGAACTATTGTAGGGGAAGCACAAGAAATGTTGCATGACCAAGGCCTACCACTTCACTTGTGGGCTGAGGCATGCAACACAGAGGTCTATTTGTAGAATACAAGCCTGCATCGCATACTTGGGATGAAGACACTAGAGGAAGCTTTCTCTGATAAAAGACCAGATGTGGGTCACTTCATGATCTTTGGCTCATCAGTATATTACAATGTGACAAAGGATGCATGGAAGAAGCTTGATCCAATAGCAGAGTTGGGGATACTTGTGGGGTACAATGATACACCTCACAACTATCAAGTGTACTTGCCTACCAGTCAGAGGACAGTGGTTCGCATAGATCTCAAGTTTGATGAGCAGAAGGCCATGCGAGTTTCCCTTGAGAAGGAGCTCCAACTGCAGGTTGTGGAGGAAATGTTGGTTCCTAAGGAGGAGGAGCCTTAGACTGATGCGGAGCAACCACAAGCGGAGGTTTGAGGAGTGGAGACATTCGCTCAAGCAAAATCTTCCAGAGATGGACAGAAGTGCACAAGAGAAGCTGACAGACTGTTGGAGGATGCGAGAGAGAATATGGGAGCACCATTTTCTTAGCGCAGACAGAGGAGGTCACCTGAGAGGTACATTGGATACATGGCCCTTGCTGGGGAATGCGTTGAGACCAAGCCATATTCCTTTGAGGAAATAGTGCAGCAGCCGATTTGGATTGATGCTATGGTGGAGGAGTATGACTCCATAGTTCATAACAGTGTTTGGGACATGGTTCCAAGTCCGGAGAACAAGTCATTTGTGAGTTCTCGTTGGCTTTACAAGGTAAAGCAAGCTGCCAATGGTAGTGTGGAGAAGCATAAGGCAAGATTTGTTGCCTGTGGCTTTTCACAAGTGATCCAAATTGGATCCATCAAGAACTGACAAAGAACCATGACTGTATCAGGTAGGAACAAATCTCCAAAAATTCCAAAACAGCGATCAAAAAACACCCATGAACCAGTGGCAATGGAAGAAAGCGTGGAACGACAAGGACCTTGGTCAAAGTGCACTGACCGAGGCCTATGGATACTGCGCAAGAGGTCAAAGTAACCCCTTGGAGCCTAGGATCGAGAAAAGGAGGTGGATTTTGATGTGCGATTACAAACAGGGCCAAAATGGGGGAAGACCGAGCACTCAAACGCATGGGGAATCGAAGAACTACGGGCAAATAGGCAAACAGTGCTAAAAGGACAAAGGCAGGACCCACGCTCTAGAAACTAGTAGTATTGATCGGGGCGCCCTCAAACGGTAAGTGGTTTTGGATGGAAGCGGAGCGATCCCACTCAACGATCGACGTATGGCAAGCGCAGGTGAGAGAAGACCGTCGTTGATCGTGTGTTATCGGTCGAGCAAGTCAACCGCGTGGGACGTGCGTATGGCATCAGATCTGGAGGCCCCAGATTAGATGTATGAGATGGCGTCTGATGGAGGAAGTGGAATCGACGATGGAATACACGGTGATTTGTAAAGATTTGGAATCTGTTTAACCACCACGGTGGAGGAAAGACTTCATCCATGATGTAGCTGAAGAAACGAACTGACGAAGTAGGTTGGCGTTGTTTAGAGGAGGACAAGTGGGCACTCCCTGAGCATTCATGTTGACGCCGAATAGGGAACTCCAAGCGCAGTTGCAGAACGTGAATCGACAGAGGTGGACAAGGAACTGAACAAGCATTGAACGAATGGCTAAAAGCCATGAACAAAGATATAATACACAGTCAAGTCGGAGAATAGTCCGAGAGACAAAGGAAGAAGACAGAGAGACCAGAATCCCGAGAGGATGACGGAATACACAAAGAAAGAAGACAATGAAGCAAAATCAGAAAGAGGACAGAGGGCCAAGCTGACCAGAGGCAACGTCAAGCACCAGAGAGCCTGAGAGATTCAAGCCATCCCATAGATGGATCTATCCGGGCTGAGCACCACATTGGGTTCTTGCCACTGTAGACCAGAAGGTCACGGAGCTGGTAGGAAGAAGAAGTCTGTGTACTCACGTGGCTTGGGGAATCCAATAACCACCCTGCCAAGCAAAATCTACTTCAGGATAACTCAAATTAAGTCCTTGTATTGTAATACTCTGCTTAAAGGCACAATAAAACAATGCCACCAATGAAAGCTGGACCGGAGATGTATCCCTGGAGAATAGGGTGAACTCCTTATTAAAATTCTTGTGTCTTTGTGTATTCTTACTGTATTTCTCTATTGTCTTTCCATTTTATTGTCTATGTATTGGCAATTTAATTGATCTGTTGCTTCAATAACACAGAACACACACACCAGCACATGAGTCTGTAATAATTTTAAACAATAAATCTTTAACTAATGTCACTCATAGGGTGAATATCAGATCAAGTGGTATCAGAGCTCTAGGCTGTAAGGTTAGATAAGCTTGTGTTGGTTTAGCTGGTTAATGCTCACTAAATCAAAGCTCAAATTAGGAGAAGGAGAGTTGGTCGAAATTAATCCTAAAATTGGGAGAGTCTATCCTCGGAAGACAATGTCAAAGGAAGGTTCTATGGGGACAGACCCTCAATTCCTAGAGAGTTTCCTAGCTATAAAGTCTATGGTAGAAGAGATGTATAGGGACTTTAAAAAGCATAAGGATGAAGATTCATCATGTTCTAAACAAGACAAAGAAGAAGATGAGTCTCACTCCCATGACCACTCAAAAGGAAAAGGGAAAGAGGAAAGCTTTCTCACACCTCCTAATAGCCCTGTGCATGATAAGAAAGAATCTTTGATTAAGCTAGATGTTAAATTTGATTTGCTTATATATGATGGAGAGCTAAATGTTGAAAAGTTGGACAATTGAATTAGACAAATTGATGTGTATTGCAGAGTGCAGAACATCAACTCAGACAAGAGTAAAATTCAACTGGCAAGCCTACGCCTAAGAGGCACTACCTTGGTTTGGTGCGAAGGCAAAGCCTAAGCTGATATGAAAAAACATGGTAAGACTATCACTATCTGAAGTGAATTTGTTGATGTAATCAAAAAACAGTTATATCCATTGGCCTACATGCAACAAGCCATGATGAGTTGACAAACTCTTCGGCAGTTGAAAGGGAAAAGTGTGCAAGGGTATACTCAAGAGTTTAGAAAGAGAGCATTGATGTTGGGTATCTCATTAGACTCACCAGAGACTCTTTTGAAGTACATTAGTGGTCTACACAGCTACATGAATCATACCATCCTCATGTTTAATCCCATTAGTATAGATGAGGTATCTATACAAGCTACTCATCTAAAAGCTAGAGGAAAGAATGGAAATCCAAGAGTTGGGGGACCATCCCAACCCACTATAAGCAAGAGCAAGGAGAAAAGAAAGACGAAGTGGAAAGCAAGGAAGGCTAACACTGCACAAAAAGGCAAAGCTTCATGCACTCACTATAAAAATGAGGGGCATGATGATGAGCACTGTTGAATTCTGCATCCAAAGATGAGACCTAAGAAGTCTGAGGGAAAGAAGAACAAGATTGTTGCAACTATTCAGAAAGATTTGGGGTCAAACTCAGGAGATGAAATAATCATTGCAGCCACAAGTATAAAAGGTAGGAATTCAGAAGCATCTACTAATAATTCTGCTCAAACTATTATTGATGAAGAACATGAGAGAAAAAGACATGAGCTTTTTCATATTCGAGTTATTTCCAAACATTAAAAGATTGATACTTTGTTTGATAGTGGCTCACAAGTAAATTTGATTTCTGAAGCAATTGTAAAGATATTGGGATTAGCAACTACACCTCACAAGAAACCATACTCATTAGGATGGTTGAATGATAAAGCACAACTACAAGTGACTAGACAGTGCAAACTCAAGTTTTCTTTTGGGTCAGCATTTGTAGATGAGGCTGAGTTAGACGTAATTCCTTTGGATATATGTGGAATTGTTTTAGGAGGTCCTTACTTGTATGATAGAAAAGCTATTTTCTATAGAGCTGAGAACAAGTATCTACTTGTTAAAGATGGAATCGAATACTTGGTAAGAGCTCACAAGCTCAAGAATAATTATACTCTCATAAATTCTGGGCAGATGAAAAGAATGATAAATTCATGCAAACAATTCTTACTAATGGTTGTAAAGGAAAAGAAACTTGATAAAATTGAGGGTTGTAATACTCAGCAGCAAGCTGATATAGAAAACATTGTTTCAGAGTATGATGTCCTGTTTCAGGAACCTAAAGGTCTGCCAACCAAAAAGGAAATAGTACATGATATTATTTTGCAGCAAGATGTTCCATTGCCTAACATTGGGATGTACAGGTTGTCTGCTTTAGAGAATGCTGAAATCAAGAAGTAGGTACAAGAGTTGCTCGAGAAGGGATTCATCAAGCCTAGCACATAACCATGTGGGTCACCAATCGTCTTGGTGAGAAAGAAAGATGGCTCGTGGAGAATGTTCATTGACTACCGAGCACTAAATAAGATAACAATCAAAAATCATTATCCCCTTCTTCGCATAGATGATCTTTTAGATCAATTAAAGGAAGTTGTTTATTTCACCAAGCTGGATTTTCATAGTGGATACCATCAGGTCAGAGTTGTTGAACAAGATGCATGGAAGACTGGTTTCAAAACAAAGCAGGGATTGTATGAGTGGTTGGTTATGCCTTTTGGCTTGACCAATGCTCCTGCTACTTTCATGAGATTAATGAATGATGTACTCAGGCATTTTCTTGATGATTTTGTTATTGTATATCTGGATGACATTCTAATTTTTAGTAAAATGTGGGAAGAACACTTAAAGCATGTTAAGAAAACATTAGATGTTTTGAAAAGAGAAAAACTTTATGTTAAACTCTCAAAATGTGAATTTGGAAAAACATCTCTAAACTACTTGGATCATATAGTAGGGGGAGGTGAATTGAAAATAGATCCCTCCAAAGTGGCAACCATTGTAAACTGGCCTAAACCCAAGTCTGTTACAAAAGTGAGAAGCTTCTTAGGAGTGGCACAATATTGGAAGAAGTTCATTTCTAATTTTTCCTCAATTGCAGCTCCCTTACATGCTTTGACAGGATTGAACAAGGTGTTTTAGTGGGGAGGAAAATATCAGAAATCCTTTGACACCTTGAAAGAAAAGATCAGTACAGCACCTATATTAGCACTGCCTGATCTACAAAGACCGTTTGAAATCCAAACAGATGCCAGTGACTATGCCATGGGAGCAGTGTTGACACAACATGGTAAACCCATATGTTATCATTCTGAAACTTTTAATCCTGCAGTATTTAACCATCCTACATATGATAAATAATTGTATGCATTAGTTCAGAGTGTGAAAAAGTGGAAACATTACTTAAATGGAAAAGAGACAGTAACACATATTGATCATCAACCACTTCAATATCTACACTCCCAAACTAAGTTGCAGCAATCAAGGCATTACAGATGGATGGGTTTTCTACAACAGTTTCATCTAGTCATCAAATATAAAAAGGGCATACACGACAAAGTTGCAGACATGTTATCTAGACCCATTATAAATGCATCTACTATACTTAAGCATAATTCTGTGCTACATGAAAGCTACATAGAACAATATGCTCAGGATATGGACTTTAAAGATGTATATGCAACTTTGAGTCAAGGCAAAAGGGTAGAAGAATTGGACTATCATGTGAAGGGCTGACTCTTATATCAATGTGGGAAACTCTACATTCCACAAACAGAGAGAGTAAAGATAATTAAAGAGGCACACACTTCTCTGATATCAGGTCACTTTGGGGTAAGTAAAGTAGTTTCACATCTGCAAATATTTTTTTATTGGCTGAAAATGAATGAGACAGATTCTAGATATGTAAGAGGGTGTACTATGTGTGCTAAAAGCAAGCCCAGCAATAGAAAACTAGGGTTGTACACTCCTTTACTAGTTCCTTCTCACCCTTGGGAAAGTGTTTCCATGGATTTTGTTGGAGGACTGCCTAAATCTAGGAAAGGTCATGATTATCTATATGTGGTTGTGGATAGGTTTAGCAAAATGTGTGTTTTGATACCTTGTAATAAATAGATTACAGCTGAACAAACTGCAAAATTATTCTTTGAACATGTATGGGTTCATTTTGGATTACCCACTTCTATTGTATCTAGTCGAAACACACGATTTGTGGGGAAGTTTTGGTCAAGTCTGTGGGAACTGATGGACACCCAACTGAAGAAAAGCATGCTTTTCATCCACAAATTGATGGCCAGATAGAAGTAGTTAACAGGACAGTGATCTAGTTACTCAGGGGATATTGCAGCAAACATCCTAAGCTTTGGGATGAACATTTGTGTTATGTGCAGCATGCTTACAACGGAGCCAAACACTCTTCTACACAGAGATCTCCTTTCGAGACTTGTTTTGGTTTCATACTAAGGACTCCTTTGGATTTTGTCTTTGGTAAAGATACCACGGTTGATGGACACAGTGATGTGGACAAGGCAACTAGGTTCATTGAATAGATCCAGGATATCCACCAGGCAATACAGGAACAACTGGAAAAGAGCCAAGCCAAATAGAAGGCTAGGCATGACAAGCATCGGATGGAGCATAGTTTTCAAGTTGGAGACCAGGTCTGGCTGTATATCAGCAAGGACAGGATGCAAGGTGAAGGTATAAAGCTAAAGCCTATTAGGTATGGACCTTTTAGGATACTTGATAAGATTGGTGAAAATGCTTTTCGCCTTGATCTACCAGCTTACATGCACATTTACTCAGTCATAAATGCAGATTGCTTGAGATTGTTTGAACCTTCAATGATTGAGGATCCTGAAGAGCAAAGTCAATTGCCTTCTATTGATGACCTGCTACCTGAATATCTTAATGAATTGCAGGAAGACATAGTCTTGGACAGGAAGGTGAGGATGACGCGCAGAGGACATGTTGAGTACCTCAGAATTGGACTTAAAGGTTCGAAGTCGAGCAGTGCAAAGTGGATTGGGATTGGACAAGTGAGACAGCAGTAACCTCACTTAGTCAATGCTTGAAAGAAAACCAACTTTTGGTGGTCCAAAAGCTTTTCTAGTGGGAAGACCGTGATCCGAATTGGATCCATCAACAAACTAACAAAGAACCATGATTGTATCAGGTCGGGACAAATCTCTAAAAATTCCTAAACAGTGATCAAAAAACACCCCTGAACCAGTGGCAATGGCAGTCAGCGTGGAACGACAAGGACCTCGGTCAAAGCGCGCTAACCAAGGCCCATGGAGATTGTGCAGGAGGTCAAAGTAGCCCCTGGGAGCCCCAGATTGAAAAATGGAGGTGGGTTTTGATGCGTGCTTATGAACAGGGCCAAAATGGGTGAAGCTCGAGCACTCAAACGCATGGGGAATTGAATAACCACGAGCGAATAGGCAAACAGTGCTAAAAGGACAAAGGCAGGACCCGCACTCTAGAAACCAGCGGTATTGATCGAGGCGCCCTCAAACGGTAAGCGGTTTTGGATGGAAGCAGAGCTAACCCAATCAACAATCGAAGTGTGGCAAGCAAAGGTGAGATAAAACCATCGTTGATTGCACGTTATCAATCGAGCAAGTCAATTGCGCGAGACGTGCGTATGGCGTCAGATCTGGAGGCCCCAGATCGGACGACTTAGATCGTGTTTGATGGAGAAAGCGGAATCGACGAAGGAATACGCCACGATTTGTAAAGATTTGGAATTCATTTGACCGCCATGGTAGAGGAAAGACTTCATCCACAGCGTAACTGAAGAAACGAACCAACAAAGCAGT
This sequence comes from Pinus taeda, assembly GCA_000404065.3. Lineage (NCBI taxonomy): Eukaryota > Viridiplantae > Streptophyta > Pinopsida > Pinales > Pinaceae > Pinus > Pinus taeda. The sequence goes on from APFE031385775.1 coordinate 222,859, forward strand.
GGCACTGTTTATATTAGGACAAGTGTCCACTCCCTGAGCGTTCATACTGATGCCGAACAAGGAACTCCAAGCGTAGCTGCAGAAGGTGAATCGACAGAGGCAGACAAGGAATTGAACAGGCATTGAACAAATGGCTAAAAGCCATGAATAGAGATAGAATACACAGTTAAGTCGAATAACAGTCCGAGAGATGAAGGAAGAAGACAGAGAGACCAAAATCTCGAAAGGAGGATAGAATACACAGAGAAAGAAGACAGTGAAGCAAAAGCAGAAAGAGGACAGAGGGCCGAGCTGACCATAGGCAGCGTCGAGCACCAAAGAGCTTGAGAGATTCAAGCCATCCCATAGAGGGATCTGTCCGAACTGAGCACCACATTGGGCTCTTACCATTGTCGACCAAAAGGACAGAGCTGGTAGGAAGAAGAAGTTTGTGTACTCACATTGCTTGGGGAATCTAAGAACCACCCTACCAAGAAAAATCTACTGCAGGAGAACTCACATTGAGCCCCTGTATTGTAATAAACTGCTTAAAGGCACAATAAAACAAGGCCACCACTAAAAGCTGGACCGGAGATGTAGCCCTGGAGAATAGGGTGAACTTCTTATTAAAATTCTTGTGTCTTTCCGTTTTCTTACTGTATTTCTCTATTGTCTTTCCATTTTATTGTATGTGTATTGGCAATCTAATCGATCCATTGCTTCAATAACACACAACACACACACCAGCACATGAGTCTGTAATACCTTTAAACAATAAATCTTTAACTGATTTCACTCATAGGGTGAATATCAGATCAATAGGTTGAGAGGATCATGTTTCTGTAGTATATTTCGACAGAGGAGCAAGATGTTGACATTTTGACAAAGGCATTGTCAAAGTGTAAATTTGAGTTCATAGAGACAGGATTAGGGTGGCAGATAATCCCTTTCTTGTTGAGAGGGAGTGTTGAAATATGGCAACACAAATATTCCAATTTAATTTGTCCTCGAATTAAATTGTGAATTAAAATCGAATTTAGTCTTAACAGCTACTTGGAAATAATTAATTAATTAGTTGGAAAAATTCAAGTTAGAATTCTTTCTGAAGTCATGCAAGATTTAACCCTTAAATTAAGGAGATAAGATTGAGTTAAATTTGAGTTGTAATTATTTAACTCATTTCACTGAGTTAAGTCCAGTTAAATTAGTTCCAAACTATTTGAGGAACTAATAAAGAGTTAACAGTCTTTTGATGCAAGCATGCACTCAACTAGGGCTACTCCAGTTAACTGAATATTCCCTCATCAGAAACTCATGCATGTTTATTCTGAGAGAGACCTACTTGAGATTAAATTCAAGGACAATGTACTATCAGTTGCATGTGTTTTCTCAAAGAGAAAACTCATGCATGCAGTCAAGGATTTAAGCCTTCAGGATTGCGCAGTTTTGGAAGGATAATCATCCACTGGGTACGAGATCATCCACTTGGTTGAATGAGAATCATCCCAGAGGAACAACGCAAGGAAATAGGATTTTGGAGGGAAGAGAGGAAGGCTTGAGAGAAGCCAAGATTTCATGTGACCATCTATGAGGATCGTACTGAGAGCTGGCTAGCTGTGAGAGCTAAGGCTTTGTATAATTCATATGTATTTCCACCATGTATGATAATACAATAGTGTGGGTTTTTAGCTGAGGCTTTCCCCAAAAGTATTTTCATGTGTATTATGCATTGATTTCTTCTTCTTCTGGTTATATTATTCAGCTCGATTTTTAAGCTTCCGCAAATTGATAGTAGAAGTAGGTTATAGTATTCTGCTTTGATTTATATTGCATTATCGGGTTAACCTACATCTGATTTTCTACATGGTATCAGAGCTGGATTTGTAGAAAATTATACACTTTCTATATATAGGAGTCTAAGTGGTCCCAATATAATCAGAGCCTACATAATAATAATATTGTAGGGGCACAACAATAACAATAGTGGGCTTCTATGGGGCACAATAATAACAACATGGGGACTACATTGGCACAATAATACAATAAGGGGGTTGCACTAATAACAATAAATGGCTACACTAGTAGTATAGGGACCTAACAAGCAGTAAGGTGTAAGTCCTTAGATCTCCCTGTTTTTGGGTGCAATCTAGTCTTAGAAGGTCTCTCTCTCTCTCCAGCGAAGAAGAAAGGAAAATAAGATGAGGAAAAGGAGGATTGTTCCAAGGTTCTATTCATACGTGCAGCAAGCAAACTTCATAGGTTTGACAGCAGTCAAGGGCAGCATCATGATAAGTCTCACTTGAATTTACTTTAAGGTCTACAAGGTATCTCAAAGGAAGCAAATAAGTTCCTCCTTATAGCAAAGTAAAGGAGCCCTAATATTCTAGGGTTTCGTAACCTAGGAGACAAAGTGCTCGAAGACAAAGTGTCGAAAGATGTGTCGGAGTGACAGTGCAGAAAGAAAAAGGATTTGATTCATGCTTGGAGGAGATCTTAGTCAAGGGTCTAGGGCTTGGAAATTGTTCAAATAAGAAGCTTCAATAAGATAAATATTACAAAGGATTTCCCTCTCAAGAGTGGAGAGGTTTTGTCCCTGCCAGAGAGCCAAATTTTGTGTTCTTGTTATTTTGTTTTGGTAGCAGTTTTATGATGCACACGCATATGCACCAATAAGAAGAATAATAAGTATAAGATAACTAAGAAAAAGTAAAAAGACTTCACAAATTGTTATCAAGTCTTAGAGAATCATCATAACACTACTTTGCCTTAGCTTCTCTAACATGGTATCATATCAATAGGTGACACATGAAGGAAATGGAAACTCAAGAACACTCAAGCATCTACAAAGTTGAAGCATCGAGCCTATAAGTCTCAACTACTTCAAGGACTAGAAGGGTCTACAATCCATCATTCATCAAGGAGGGCTACAAAGCTATAATTAGAGCCTTATATAAAACAAGAAGAATATCTACATCAATCTAGAAGTCCTCAAGCAAACCTCATCACCAAGCAAGTCCACTTGGAGAAGACAACTTGAAGGGTGTCAACATCTAGGGAAGACAAGCCATCAAGCTTTCAAGGAGGAATCATATCCATCAAATCTCAAAATATATAAAGTACATGTCCCCTTCTAAAAATAAATCAATGTCTTTTTACAAGGAAAGCAATAAATTGGTAGGCAACAATAACTTTCTTGTATGGAAGAAGAGGATTGATATACTTCTCAAGGAAAATGAGCTCCTAGAATATGTCAAGGCGAACATTGTTGTCCCTGCTAAGGAATAGAATCAAGCCTTAGCCAAGTATAATAAGTATGAGATAAGAGCTCAAAGGATTCTGATAGAATCAACCAAGGACTCTCTCATTCCCTATGTCTCTAAGTTTGAGACATCAAAAGAAATTTATGATAAGCTAGTAGAGCTATTCTCGGTATCCACCACTGAAGAAGTATTATCTTTGAGGAATTAATTATACAAGATGAAGATAACAAAGGAAGGAATAACTCCCTACGACATGAAAATCTCTAAGATGAGAGATCAACTTCAAGAGCTTGGGGAAGTCATGTCTAACAGAGAGATAACAATTGTTGTACTGAACGCTCTACCTGAGGAGTGGGGAAACTTCACATCAAGAATTTATGCCAAGAAGGAAGCAACCACTCTCAGTGATATGTGGTCTCTATGCAGAACAAAGGAGACTAGACTTAAGGTGAAAGAAGATGTGGGATCATAGGAGCAAGAATTTTCTACCATGGCCAAAATAAATGGTAAATTTGGCAAGTTTGGTCCACGAAGAACAAACAACAAAGAAATGTCCAAGATTAAATGTTTTGGATGCCAAGAATATGGACACTGCAAAAGGAATTATCCTAAGCTTAAGAAGGAAAACAACAACAAGAGAAAGATAGAAGAAGCTCATATAACTCAAGAGGTGTAATAAGAAGGAAAGAAGAAAAAGAAGGAAGATCCTTCAGATCTCTACTATGACATAGGTCAAACTCTTTCCTTCTAAACTTCTTTCAAAGTTTTGAGTAGAATAGGAGCATGTAGGAATAAATTAAATTACATGGCTAGAATTACCCTCTAGAATCTAGCAGCATGATGTATATGCAGTTCTAGACACTCATGTAGATGTAGCATTTATGATAAGAACAAAAATTCATAAGTAGAAATATATCCTAGAATATAGGAGCATAGAAAATATAGCATGACAAGAAATTAGAAGACATAAATCATCAAAGGTAGGAAACATTTGCAACGCGAGGATCTTTAAGATCCTATGATGGAATCTTCACGAGAAGGTTCGTGAACCAAGACAAATGTCTCATTGGGAATCCCACTCATGGGACTCAATAAAAGGGATGATATGCAAGAAGGCTAAGATGAAGCAAGAAGGGCTCCACCAAAGAATGATCAAGGAGGATCAAGATGAGGTATGTATGCATCAAAGTTTAAGTCATGTCATCATTTGTATATTATTGAGTCATGGGTATAGTTCTATCACATGATCAAGCATGAAAGTATCTCTTTCACCAAGAACATGATCAAAGGAATGTACCACAATGCAATGAAGATCAACAAAAGAACATGCTCACATAACGAGCATAAGGTTGCTGACTAATAAGCAAGAAGAAATGATGACAAGTCCAGAAAGCAAGGGATGAAGGAATGCTTCCACAAGAAGAATTAGGTGGTTTATTGATCTATTTGAGAAGAAGCAAATGAAGAAAGAGAACAAACATGTGAAGAACACCATGATCACCGAGAATCACTATCTGAAAAAATTCCTTGAAAGATATCTCCCGAAATAAGGCAGGATAACTCTGATGAAGGAAGAAAGGACCCTTGACACCTATGAAGGCCTTGGAGATATAAAAGGTACAGATAACTTATTCTATTCTATGAAGATGTCGTGATGAAGAAGCCATCCAATAAAATGAAAAGCAAGGTTGAAGCAATATCAAGATGAAGTCATGATGAGCTACCAGGTCAAAGCATATAACCTAGCAAGTATGATGGAGCATCCATGAGGAGAACATTCTGAAGCATGGACAAGATGACAAAGGAGTAGCCAAGATGACTAGAAGAACCTAATAGTCACTTTCCTAGAAGCAATGACATGACTAACAAAGAAGGAAAGTGATGGATGGATGGTGCACCGAGAAGAAGTTCGATCGAAGACTTCATGACATCAAGAAAGGAAGGAGATCATGTAGCTAAAGGACCCATGAAGAAGACATTGTTGATGAAGGAAAGAGTCCCCAATTAAGAGGGAGATATGACAAGTCCCTAATCAAGATGGATTTTTGAATCACCCCTGATTACAGAGTGACTATTGTGCTTTCCATGTCATGGGTCATGCAGGACTAATAGTCGTAAGTCTAGATGAAGGCCATGAATGGAAATGTAGACACAAGATAGACCCAACATTCTTGTCTTCACTTGGGAAGAAATAATGGGAGGATTAGGTAATCATCTGGAATTCGATACTCTTTGAGGATCTGTTGGTCATCCAAGACAAGAGTAAGCAAGAGGACTGATATTCTTTGACAGTTGGGAACCCAAGATAAGAATAGTCCTAGAAGGTCATACTCGAGAACACCCACGTAGTTATGTACCTTGAGAGATAAAGATGAAGGTGTCTATAAATCATTGGTCTCGCCATCATTGTGGCTCATGGTCTCATAAAGAGATGGAGATTTTAATCAAGGCCTTGCACTATGACAATGTTGATGAATATGATGCTATAACAGATGGATTGCTAATCCAGTTTCTCTTATGTGAATTCTTCAAGATTGAAAATTAGCAAACACCTTGTAATGTTGTATGAATACCTCCCTAGTTAAGAGGGAGTGTTGGAGAAAATGTAACTAGGTTCAGTCTTCATAAATGTAATTTTGATATTTGTACTTATTCAAGAAAAGAGAAATTATTTTGTATTATTTTTCAATGAGTTTCTTGCTCATTGAAAATAAGTAAAGCACATTTTGAAGTGCTTCTAGAGAGTCAAAGTCAAAATGTAATTATGAAAAAACCCTTTGAGTGCATGTTACATCATGTAAGTCATCATACAAGGTCAACGAAATAACTCCAAGCATGGTCAAATCCTCTCCTAGCACCAATGAAGTCTCTAAGCAGCAAAAATGATGAATAAATGTTAAATATAATACAACTGTCAACTCGGCCTAATGGACAGTCATGTCAGCTTGAGAGAGGAGGGACATACCTCTATTTATAGAGGTTTTCCACTCCTCATTTGGAAACACATGCACTCTGAAATCCGCATACAAGAGAAGGATAAAAAAGATGAAGACAAGGGAGCGAAGATAGGAGGAAGGACAATGAAGGTACAGGTCTTCTTTCTAGGGCATCAATAGCCACACATGCGAAGAGATAAGGTACAGTTTGTGGCTAGAACAATAGTGAATTAATAGAGGTATATACCTTATATTTTGGGCTAGTAATTAGGCCTAAAAGGGCCTCATACTCTAGCATTGAAGGCATCCCTACAAACAAAGAAGAAAATATTGTCTTTAGGGCATACACACAGTCACACGTGAGGAGTAAGGGCTTCCTGTGGCTACAAAAATAGTAAGGTGCACATCCTTATATCTCCATGTTTTTGGGTGCAATCTAGTCCTAGAAGGTCTCTCTCTCTCCAACGAAGAATAAAGGAAAAGAAGACGAGGAAAAGGAGGATTGTTCCAAGGTTCTGTTCACACGTGCAGCAAGCAAACTTCACAGGTTTGATAGCAGTCAAGGGAAACAACATGAGAAGTCTTAGTTGAATGTACTTTAATGTCTACAAGGTATCTCAAAGGAAGAAAATAATTTCCCCCTTATAGCGAAGTAAAGGAGCCCTAATTTTAGGGTTTCCTAACCTAGGAGACAAAGTGTCGGAAGTGATAGTGCAAAAAGAAGAAGGATTTGACTCATGCTTGGAGGACATCTTAGTCAAGGGTCTAGGGTTTGGAATTTGTTCAAATAAGACGCTTCAATAAGAGAAATATTACAAAGGGTTTCCCTCTCAAGAGTGGATAGGGTTTGTCCCTAGCAAAGAGTCAAATTTTGTGTTCTTGTTATTTTTTTTGGTAGCAGTTTGATGAAGCACACACATATGCACTAATAATAAGAAGAAGAAGTATAAGCTAACTAAGAAAAAGTAAAAAGACTTCACAAATTGTTATCAAGTCTCAGAAAATCATCACAACACTACTTTGCCCTAGATTCTCTAACATTGCACAATAGAAGTATTAGATATTGAAGAACTCCTTGGAGAAGTCCATTGAACACTCTCTTAAAGAAGCCCATTAAAGAAACTCTTGGAGAAGCCTCTTAAAGTCACTCTTGGAAAAGCTTATTGAAGCCATCATGAGGTGACCTTGAATTTTTTTATTGGGAACAATGAAGGACAGTGGAGACACCTTCATGTGAAGAGATCAAGGTTTTCATTGATGACATAACGTGGTGACTACATTGAAGACAAAGATATACAGTGCCCATTGAAGAAGACATTGGGAGCCTTGAAGTATAACCAAATACATCATGATGAAGTGAATTTTAGGGTTAGAGCCCAAGAGGTTCGAGCCTTGAAAAGACAAGGTTGGTGCCTTGGAGGATAGGGTTTGAGCCCTAGAGGATAGGAGTCCTCGAGAATCCAGGTCGGAGCCTGAACCAGATATAGGGTTGGAGCCCTTGGGGTTGGTGCCTCAGAAATGACAAGGTTGGAGTGTTGGAAGTCCAAGTTGGTGATTGGGAAATACAGGTTGGAGGCTGGGTAATTGAAGATTGGTGTCTTCATCTAGGGTTGGAGCCCTACATATATTGTACTTGATTTATTGTAAAGAAGAAATTAATAAAAGAATTTATTATTATTATTCATTTTGTGTTCTAAATATAAGTGATCTAATAGGTAAAAGTAACAATTAAAAAGAAATATTGATTCACCCACCTTCTCATTATTTCCAACACCCTAGAAATTCAATAACTATGTTTTAATGGCGTAACATGACCATGGCGGCTTATCGGATGCCTACCCCCAATGGTCCTAAACTAAACTATAATTTTTTTGGTAGCCCCTATGGGGAAATTTTATTGGTTCAAGTTATGGTTGTTTTTGTTGGAAATACTGAGAGGGGGGTGAATCAGTATTTATTTTCAATTGTTCCTTTGACCTATTAGATCACTTATATTTAGAACACAAAATGAACAATAGAAATAAAATGTTTTTATTAATATAACCTTAATAATGAATCAAGTATAATATGGATAGGGATCCAACCCTTGATGAAGACACCCAGGCTCCAACTTGGTATGTGCCAAGCACCTACTTGGACTTTAGTGAGGCTATGGCCTCTAGGGATTCGACCCTCCCTTATCCAAGACCTAGAGTTTAGGAGCACCAACCCCAAGGACACCAATCCTATAGCTTTTCTTTGTCAAGATATGTTTGATTGTACTTCACGGCTCCCAAAATCTTCTTCACTGAGCCTTGTTAATCTTCAGCTTCATGGTAATCTCCATGCTACATCATCAATGACAACCTTGTCAATTAGAAGGTGTCACCATTGTTCTTCATCGTACCCAAACAAAATCTTCAAGTTCACCTCATGATGGTTTCAATATGCTTTTCCAATAGTGACTTCAACGGGCTTCATCACGAGTGTCTTTAATGGGCTTATTCAAGAGAGTCTTCAATGGGCTTCTCCAAGAGTGTTCATCAAGATCTAACACTTCTCTTGTGAAAATCCCCAAACGTTCCATTTTTCAAGGTCTTCAAGTTCTTCAACTTGCACAAGCCTCCAAGCTTCACAACTATAGGCCTCCAAATTATGCAAAGAGTGTTCACAAGGGAGCAACTCCAAAATTGAGATCAAGTCTATCAAGGTTGCCTTTCAATTTTGCTTCAACAAATCTACTCTAAAGGTTAGATCCAAAACTACCTCAAAGACTGCTTTCAAAGTGTTGACCAAGACTGCCCGAGATTTCCTATAGAACATTGATCCAAAATTGTCGATCCAACCTGCTTCAAGATTTCTCGAAGAATTTTCAACTATGCTTCAATGATGCTCCATGGATGTCTTTAAGTCTGCTCATGAAAGGCTGCTCCAGGAGTCCTCAACTCAACTCTTCAAACTACTCTCCAACCACCTTGACTATCCATAGGTTTGGTTCCTTCTTCAAGTTGTCACAAGGTCGAGAGAAGTGTCACTATACAATTGTCCACTTCTTGATGACTACCCTTCAAGAATAGTACACCACTGAGCCTAAAAGTTGTGTCTCCATGGAGACTGGTCACATGTCTGAAGGTGTAAACCTTCCAAAATACTGCATTTAGAAAAGAGATTATGCAATCCTATTACCATAGCTCCAAGTCAAAATCCACCATTGTTCTATCTAAACACGCAGCTACATGTGAATGTGACTGTAACTATCACAAGTTGTTGTCCGCAATTACAGCGCCATAGGTCCGAATTTACAGGCCTCCACAGGTGTGTTATGTTTGCTATTGTTTGATATCTGAGCTTACAACAATTCCGAGCTTAAAAATGCCCAAACAGTGCTCTAAAAACAATCCTTCTCAACCTCTTTTTTGTTCTGCTCTCTTCTACCTTTTATCTCTGAAATTTTCACCGAAATTTCTTGGCCAAATGAGTAGTTTATACCTCCTTTTTATATGAGTTTGACGTTAAGATGAATGGACATAGGCTTATGGAGGGAGGCCAACATGACAGACTGAGTGTAGGTCGGCTAGCTTTAAAAAATAGGATATATTAACTTAAAAAATGAATTTCTTTTAGACTACTAGGCGTTAAGAGGCAAGTGAGGGCTCATTAGAAAGAGGAAAGAGTCCTCTACAAGATAGTCAAGCAGTCATAATGAAATGATGTCTTCAATATGTCAAAAACTAATTTTTTTTATGACTGTTTGGAATTTTTAACGCAGAAAAATGATTAGGACAATAATAGGTTATTAGGGCTTGATTATTAGGACAGCAAGAGGTTATCAGTGTGCCCCAGAGTGCTTTGCCATCATGTAAGTCATCCATGTCACCATGATAGTGTATCCGGCATCATGATAGTGAATTTAGCATTCATTTCATCATGATAGTGTAGCATCATGTATCCAATAATAGTGCAGTGATATGTCACGAACCATAGTGCAGCATTTATTAATTTTCCATTACAAGATTTCCAAGTCCTTCATGTTATGTCTTGCCATTAAGTGATTTCCAAGTCCTTCATGTCATGTCTCCAATCATTGTCCATGTCATCAAGACCTTAATCAAGTGCCATCACGTATGACATCATCAAGTGTGGTCATTCATGTATAGTCTTTCAATATCAAGGGTAAGGACATCGTCCGAGTTCTAGGCTTATTCATTAAGAGTAAGAACATCATCATGATTTATAGGGCTTCTTCATCAAGAACAAGGATACATGAGGTTATGGTGTCTTCATGGTTAGTTCAAGAATCTAAGACAAGACATCTTCTTAGTGGCTTGACTTCATAATGGCATCATTAATAGCTTGACATCTTCATTAATGATATCCTTATCAAACAAGAGGGACTTGTCATCATGAGCAAGGACATCATCATAATATGCATCACAAGAATATTTTTCATCCCAAGAATTCCATATTGACATCAATGACAACCTAGATTAATAGTTTTTGAGTCTTACTTCACTTATGGAGTGATTTTGTAAGCCAAAATAGACCAAGTACCCAAAGCTCCAAAAAACTGGAGGCTTTCTTGAGTAAAGAGTGTATGAAGGATTAGTGATTTATGCAAATGAACATACAAAGTGTGATAAGATGTGGATATGCGATGATCTTTTTCAATATCCTTCTAATTACTCTAAGTGTTGATTGTTCCCTGCGTGGAAAAACGAAATGTGTTTGTGGGTTATGGCCCACTTACTTTTTTCTTATTAAACTATGTGGAGTTTAATGAGGGAGATGGAAATTCAAATGTTTTCGAGAAATTTTTCATATGCAATCCCAGTTTCGTCTAAGAGATACAAGGGAAGCAAAGATTACTTACTTTCTCTAGTAACATTTTCTCCTAGTCCCAAAAAAATGCTTTGGTTAGTAGAAATATTTGTGCATAATAGATCACTTGCTTTACTAATTAAGTTATGTGATTTTCAAAAATTTTAAGAAAAATAGTTTGAAAAAATATGTGGATTTTGGACACTTACTTTTCTCCTTAAATATGTTATGTGGGTATTTCACAAATACATTAAAAAAAAAAAAAAACTTTAATTCTTTGACGAATTATGGTTCATCAATCAACCAATAATACTAAAACAAAAAAATATTGAATTCAGAAGTGAAGGCAATTCACTAAAGGTTGCCAATCCCCTGAGAAAAATGAACAATACAAGGTTTTTCTTACTCTTTGTTTACCGTGCAGTTTTTCAGACACAGACACGAACTCACAGTTTTTGCATAAACAGGCACATGCTCGCGTATGTCAGAGGAAAATGCATGCAGGCGAGAAAGATCAGAAAATTTTTTACTTCCGCAGACTCAGAACAAATCCTAGGGGTCTATAAAAAATCCAAGGTTGTGAAGAACGCCTTGTAGAATATTTGTGAATAGAGGAGGTCCTACAAAAACAATCTTTAGATTAATGAAAAGATATCAATATGGTCATCATTCTTGTTGTAGTGTTTTTGGAGCACGAGTGTACCAAAAGACACCCCCTTAGAAGTAGATTGTTCCCTACAAAGAATCACAGTCAAAATTGGTGTTGTTAGTGGACAAACTTAAATAAACAAAACATTGTAAGTAGTGGAAACAATGGATACATGAACATGAACTAAACAAAGAGGTGCATAAACAAAAAAATGTTCAAATGGAGCAAACACATCAATAATATATGGAAAATCTCCCTTTATTGATTGATGGTGGTAAAGCTTGAATAAAATTAGAATCACAGACACTCGAAGAGAATTCTTTGAGCTATGGGGCTCAAAAATCCTTAGCAAGGGGTTTCTTTTTTCAATCTCCTTGCAAATTTCTCCTCTCTCTCAAAGAAGTGTGAAGACTCCAATGGTGGGTTCTTATTCTCTCACTAAGATGTTGGGTTTCTTAGAAGCAATTTGGCCAACATGTTAGTTCTCTTCACTTCCTTGGCTTCAACAATGCAATGGTGGTTTGCTCAAACAAAAATTTGGCTAGCATAACAATGTCTCATGCTTTGGTTCTCCCATGGCCTGTTTATATAGAGTTTTTTGAATCCTTCTTCCGCTCTTGGTACATGTATGATAAATACATATGAGTAGGACAAGAGGATTCCATTGAGGGTTGCATATCTCCAAGGCGACTCAAATTCGACTATACTAGACCAATCTCATGTTACAAAGTTGGCCCCAGGTGTGTAAAGTGGTCCCAGATCACAGAGTCATCCTCTTCTGACCGCGTGGCTTTGGGAGGTTATGTCACGCGCATGCGTTTATCAAAGAAATATACGCACAACCTTAATAGCTTTTCCTTTATAACATTTGGACTTTAGGAAAAACTTGATTTTTTTTAAACGTCATTATGTATTCAACTGGAAAAATGCCCACCTATGCATTCTATTGGACACTTTTAATTCCTTATGGATTGTACTAGCAGGTGTACAATTTTTCGATGTTCACAGCCCTGATAGGGCACTTGAGGAATACCCTGATAAGGTTGATACTATTGCCCCATGGGATTTTGCATCATCCCAACATAAGGTGGATTCGGTGGAGGTTATGCCATACTATGAACAATCTGTCCTATCAGAATTTGAGGAATGCCTTGTCCACGCAGTTGAGATTGTAAGGTACCTTGTAAAGGGTGAGTAAGTGGAACCTAGGGGGTACCAGATACCAACGGAATAGATTGAGTCATATTTATAGCCTGTAAATTTTGGATTACATGAATTTGAGCTTATAGAGGTACAGATTAATAGGCAGGGATTTGAGATGTGGACGACATAGGTTGAGAATTCAAAACTGGATCCATGATCAGACTAGGTTGTATAGGAAAATTAGGTTGCCAAACATTATCATTCATTCCAAGATATGGAGGATTTAGATAAGGTTGAGCGCCAATTTGAGGTATACCAACAAGAAGTTTTCCCCCTACTAAAGGAGGAGGGGATGATAGAGGAAATTTCCCCCCTTGCGGAGTGTACCCAACATTAGGAGAGTTTGGCTTTTGACGATAACCAAGCCCACTAGCATAAGGGTCAACGTGTTGTTCAACTGTAGATGTAGGTGGAGTAGGAGGAGAAGGTTGTATAGTGCTCATTAATGAAGTGCCAGATGGAATTCCATAAATAGGTAACAAGGGAGAGGTCCATGGATTGGATTCCACACCATAGAAGGTGCCAGATAATGACTGATAACCAGGGGGGGCAGACAGGCCACCATACAGATGTGCCTCTCATAATATCACAAACATGGATGAGGAATCAACACTAGTTGTCTCAGCCATGGTGGTGGACACAAGCTGGGAAACCATACCGGATTCAGTCATGGTTAACAATCCCAAAGAAAATTGCCACGAAAAACTCACGGGTGAGCAAGAAGAATCAAGTAAAGGAGTTTTTTTTGGAGTTTGAAGAGGAGGAAGAGGATGAGTATGATAAAAATGAAGTCCACCCCAATGAATAGGAGTAGAGGGACAAGGTTCTTCCTGTGGAATCTCTTCGATACTCACAAGACCAAGTGGAAGGGGTTCACCATCAGGTCCAAGATATATGGTTTGTGGTTGTGTCATAGACAGAGGAAGAGAATAGGGAAGTCCTAAAGTGATAGATGAAGATGGTTGAGGTACCCCAGGTTGAATAACCTTAGGTAATAAGGTCTCTGACTCAATAAAATCAGGTTCGATGACCTCAGGAAACAAAGTCTCAGGCGCTTCAATTTCAATTGTATCATATTCACTAGCAAATGATGAAGTAATCTTAGGCTCAGTACTCAAAAGGAAGGAAGATTTTGGTAGATCAAGTTCAAGGGGAGGACCAAAAGTAGTTCTTGATCCAGTAGTTTGCATATTCTTATGCTTCTCACGATGGCCAGGATTAGCCTTTGGTGGAAGAGGAGGCTTATTTTTCATTCTACGCAAATGATGGAGAGGAAGGGTGCATTTTTCCATGTTGGATTAATAAATTTTAATTAACATAAAA